>OMKY01255336.1:0-14227 GCA_900302395.1 Bregmaceros cantori
CCTCCTCCCCCCACCTCTCCCTCCTCCCCCATCGCAGTCCCTCAATGACAAGCGTAAAAAGAACCTTTTTTCACGAAAGTTTGCGTTCTCCAAGAACAAGGCCGCGAGCGAGCTGGACACGAGCGACGTCGACAGTAAGTACACGCCGCGGGGAGGGAGGGGAGCAGAAAGGTCAGCCACGGGGAAACTGTCGTAGTGCCCACCGTCACGCCCTCCCCTTTTTAAACACCCCCCTCCCCCCTCAAAACGAGGCGCTGTCCTACTCATGTCTCTCCGTGGCTGACCGTGTCTCTGTGTCTCTGGTTGTGTCTCCCTTGTGTGTCTTCACTCCCAACACAGGACGCCGCGGACGAGCACATCAAGAACCAGAGTAAGTTGGCTGCTGACGCCCCCCTGGTTTCTATTGGTTTCCACTGGCTCCTTTTTACTCTACCCGGTTTAATCTGCTTTTCCACAAGCACCAGGAACTATTTTAGTACCTGGTGCTTTCGGTGACCTCTGATCTCTCCAGAGATCCAGAACAGCCATCTGGAGTTCTGCCCCCCATAGAACTCAAGATGGCTGCTCTGGATCTCTGGATGTCCGGATGGAAGTTAGTGGGTTGATTCTTTCTCCACCAGACTTGCATGATTACCTGTGCCAAGCAGGTTATGTCATCGGCCACCTTGGTTTGTCTGTCAGCAGGATAACTGAAAATGTTATGCATGGATCTGGATGAAATTTTGTAGAATTGTTGGAAATGACCAACGGAACAAGTGATTTATTTTTGGTGCATTTATGTAGCCGATAAGTAACATAATCGTTTGACAACTGTTATGAGCTTGCAATCACCTCCAGCAACACGTAGCAATTGCCTCCACTCAATACACCTCAGATAGTGTAGTGGTTAGCCCTACGGTCTGGCAAGCTGGAGACCCGGGTTCGCTTCCCACCCTGGCAGATTGCTTATAATAATCTTTAGGTGCCGAGGACTCATTGGATCGTCCAATGTTTATTTTTTTTCAGGATTCCCCACATTGTGTAGATCATTTTGCATGAGGACTCGAGTGTCAAGTACGAGCCACCAGTAGAGAGTTCAGAATGACTCTCATCACACTGGACAACTGACTTGCAGTAGAAACATGCAGTTGAACAGATTCAGCACTTTGACACCATGACCTGAATGGCTGAGATGTTGAATGATCATCACATTTCACTATTTCCGCTTGTAGCAGACTGTGCGCCAACGTGGGTCATGCTTCTCCTGAAGCGCCGATCTAGTGCTGTTCTGTTTAGGGTCAGTGGGTCGAGTCCTGACCCAAGTTGTCGTCGTGCCTTGTCTGCCTCTGCTTCTTTACCTTCTTTTTGTGTGTTCGATTTGGCAGTGTGACTGTGACCATAGTTTGAGATCTGTCATTATTGGTTTGAGTGAAGTCAGTCTGCTGCGTTTTGAATTCCTATGTGATCTGTGAGTCTGATACTTGTCATCCTTTGCATTCTGTGGTGTTGGAATGCTTCGATGGCGTTGCTCAGTTTTGTTGTTCAATTCGAGCAGCATGGTGGTGCAGTGGTTGGCACTGCTGCCTCACAGCAAGAAAGTCCTGGGTTCAAATCCCCTCCCTCACATCACCAAAACATGTTCTAGTTAACCTGCTCCAGTCAGTGCCCCTGGCCAAGGCACTGGCTATGATCTGGCGTTGGCCCCCGGGCGCTGCACCACGGCTGCCCACCGCTCCTCATGGATGGGTTAAATGCGGAGGATGAATTTCACTGTACATGTATGTATGTATGTGTGACGAAATAAAGTATTTTAATCTTAATTTGCACATCAATGTCCGGCAATGTTTAAATATTATAATATTGTTGCCCTTGATGTGTAGCAGAATTTAGTTTGTCGAGTTCTTTGTTCTTTCCAAATGCAGCCTAGCCTGGTTCTGTTCAGTTTGTTGATGTAATGGGCTCTTACTATGCGCTGACGTTTGCGTGACCTCCAAACGTTCTGCACTGCAAGGTCTGGAAGAATTGATTGTTCAAATAATTGTTGAAGCACATAGATAAGGGTGTCATGAGTTTTTAAGAACTACATTTTAACATTATGAGCTGATAGCAATACGACCTACCACGTCCAATTACTGAGTTCAAACCCAATATGACCTATCACGTCCAATTACTGTGTGCTCAAATCCAATACGACCTACCGCGTCCAATTGCTGTGTTCAAACCTAATACGACCTACCACATCCAATTACTGTGTTCAAACCACACACATGCAGGTATTGGTCTGTTGCAAATTTCTGAACGCTTCTAAATTGCACTTCGGGAGTGTCTTGTCTAATATACTATGATTCATTTGGAATAATTTAAAGGAAGTGATTACACTAGGAGGACTGATCAACCCCTGAGACCTATCTTTAACCAAGCCGTTGGGTGGTCATTTTACCCACGGTGAGTTCTACTTGTGGTATTGTTGATGGTCAGTGGTGATTGTGGTTGTGGTGTCATTGTTGTGGATACTTTGGTCGGTCAAGTGTTGTGTTTATCCATGCTGCTGGCCTGGTGGCCACCCTCCTAAATTTGAGTATTGATTCAGACTGGCGCCGGCCCGTGCCAAAAACCCTGGGGTATTAACAGCCACGGCGGATGAGGAGGTGGACCATTGCCTTCGCAATTTTAGGCCTTGGTTTCTTGATCTTTTGCTGCATGCTCCGGGGGAAATCTTAAAATAAACCAATACCACCTACCATGTACAATTACTGTGTGTTCAAACCCAATACGACCTACCATGTCCATTTTTCTAGAGTCATGTGACGCAATTTTATTCCCCATCTTCAACAGACTGTCTAACGTGACCAGCACGCACAAGTTACTTTCTTTAGTGGTCTTGGTAGGCCCTTACGACACATCGGGTGGATGCTCAACAACGGAATGAGGCTTTCTCCGTCTCCCGCAAGTTCCTGGGAAATGCAGAGCTCCGAGCAGGCCTTATACGCTTGAAACCAACAGGAGATCAAAGGCCAGCCAGGAAGCGGGCAGCTCCCCGCTATACAAGGATTGAGGAGGGTCGTCGAAGCCTCTCCCAGTTCGTTTCCTCTGGCTGGTTGGAGGCGGCACGGCCGCCCCAAAACAAAAAGCATGTTTCATCTCCTACATACAGCGCCACGTTTGAGTGACCCCTGGTCGTAGTGGACGCCCCGGGTCGTTGCAGGTCGTGCCTAACCGTTTACTTTCAATATTATTGGTAGCTAGAGGTGGTATTGATGTGCAGTAATTGCAAATGCAATATTATCCTACATGTTCATAGCTGCCATGTCTTTGACTTCCATCTCTGTCCGTTTGTGTGTGTGTGTGTGTTCTCATCCCAGACCATGTGACTTCTAATGCCAGTGATAGTGAGAGTAGCTACCGTAAGTTGTCGACTGTGCAGCCGTCAAACTAACTCTCAAAGGAACACGCCACCGGAAATTCACTGAAATATGTTCAGAGGCGAGGCATGCCTTCGTGCCATGCACTCACTCGGGCACGGGGGTGAAGATTAGCCTGGCGAGCCAGAACCAACGAATCGTCTGTGCATAGTCCCCTATTAGAACGATCATTGGGTCTGGTAAAACCAGGGTCGAAAAACGTGACAAAAAAGATTCAATCAAATCGTGCTATCCAGTCACAGCGCATTAAGTGGGGTGGGACACGGCATGTCTGGCGTCGCCCATACCAAACTCCGCCCACGTCTTGCGTCGCCCACACCAAACTCCGCCCACGTCTTGATTCAAATAATTTGATTGGCCAGCCCCTAAACGGGCGACGTTGCCCAGACCCAATGTACAGTCTAGCGGCGTGCGATGCGTGGAAGATTCGTTGGTTCTGGCTCGCCAGGCTAGGCTAAGATTGAAGTGACTAAAATTTGCCGCATTTGGCTTTGTTTAACCAAACCGGACTTGGAAAATCTGAAAACTGTAAGTTGCTTCTTTCTTCACGCCATTGTTCTTGTCTGGCTAAACTACGCTAACAAAAAATGCAGAGTGAGGGCCCATTCCAAGGCAAGTTTCCACTTGACCCAGATCTGGGAAGAACATATTTGAGTGTGAATTTTCCGTGGTGTGTTCGCGCCTAAGGGTACCAAGTAGCCACTAACCGCATTGTCATTAATGCTAACCGTCTAGCCTCTTGATTTAATGATGTAGCCACTGATGCTAACGGTGCCGTGGCTGAGGGTGTGGCCACTGAGGCTAATGGTGCTGTCACTAACACTAACCATGTAGCCCGCTAACGCTAACCAGTGTAGCTGTCGACACCAACAGTCATGAATGCTATCCATGTAGCTCCAGTGCTAGTTGAAAGTGTGTGTATGGTAACACTAAGCTAACTCTGTGTGTGTGTGTGCGCACATGTTCAGAGCTAAAACGCTGTGCCTTCTCAGGGCTAACAGGCTATGCTAGCTCGGAACTAGCAATCTGGTAGCTGAGAGCTAACTCTCTGGGCTACCTCAGATAACGGGCTGAGCTAGCTCAGTGCTAACGGACTTTGCTAGCTCTGAGCTAGGTGTTCAGTAATGTGTTGTATTCTCAGGTGGTCCGGAGGAGTACGTCTTGTCCTATGAGCCCGTTTGCCAGTTAGAAGGTAAGTCCTATTAATTAGGAAACTGTAACACTATTATAATAATGTTAGTGGTCCTGGCGGCTGAGGAATCATTCATTCGGATTGGCGCGTGCCTTGACATTGTCTGGGGTGACTAAGTTAGTCTGGCAAGGCAGAACAAATGAACCGTCCACGCATCGAATGAGTTTAGAACCGTCAGTTGTTCTGGTCCGGAGTAAGCAGGTGTGAGAAAAGGTGTGTCAATCAAATTAAGTTATCAAATCACAGCACAGTAGGTGTGGCACGTTGTGTGGAGGCCCATGTCTCGTGTCAAACAAAGCCCGCCTTAACGGGTCGTTGATTAAATCGCCCGAACGTGGGAGACAATATGATTTGCGATTGATGCCATTAACTTGCTTTCCATTAACCCCTATACAATGGACGTGAAGTGGGCTTTACCATACGTAACATCACCATTCCCAAACCCTATTGTAATCCTCACAGAATATGTCTGATCGCAGTTTCTCTAACATCCTCCGTTGTCTGTGTCCAGTGAGCTACACCCGGCCAGTCATCATCCTAGGACCGATGAAGGATCGCATCAACGATGACCTCATCTCGGAGTTCCCCGACAAGTTTGGTTCATGCGTCCCACGTAAGGAAACTCTTCAATCAGCCAAATGTCATTCAAGATTCATTTTAATTCTCCATATTGAAGAAACTGTTTCTCAGTCTAGAGGCCTTAGTGCGCAGGACTCTGTAGCGCCTTCCCGAGGGGAGGAGGGAGAAAGGGTAATGAGTCAATTTGACAACCAACATTTGACGGCGCAATGTTCGTGGCCTCAAAAATCGTGATTGACGAGATTATCACGTGTCCTACCGCACGGCCGTTATATCCTTTTTCTATTCGTCCCAGGGAATCTATCCCCCTCCGAGAGAGTCCAAACTCTCCGTCCCCACCCTGTAGCTGCTGCCTGCTGGTGCAACTTGCCGGCTCGACTTCCGACAACACTGCCCTGTCGGTGATGTTGCAGACCAGGATTTCCGCTATGCGAGCCCCCAATGGCGTTACAGAGCACAGGATTTAATATTGTCACTATCTCTCTCAATAAAGATTGAAAAACGGCGCTTAAAAATAACTAAAAAAAGGCTCCGCGTTGGCCAAGTGGTTATGGACTCCGTTCCTAACGCCACCCCATTCATGTTAGTGGCGCTTTGTCTACCGCAGCGTCCGCAGTGTCGCGAGTTCGACTACGCTCGTCGACTTGTCTGCAATGTCTACCCCCAATCTCTTCAACGCAGTTCCCGACTAATCCTATCTAATAAAGATGGAAAAACGGCGCTGACGCTGGAAAAAATAACTTAAAAAAAATAAATAACTAAAAAAAAAAGATTAATTTTAAATGGCTGAACAAGAATTGAAGGGGAAGACGAACTGTCTCCCAGCCAGAATAGCCGGCCATTTGTAAGCAATTTCCTCCATATTTACCTTCTGCTCCCTCCAGACACCACGCGCCCCAAGAGAGACTACGAGGTGGATGGGAGGGACTACCACTTCATGGCTTCTCGAGAACACATGGAACAGGACATCCAGGAACACAAGTTCATCGAAGCCGGCCAGTACAACAACCATCTCTACGGAACCAGCGTGCAGTCCGTCAGACAGGTGGCCGAGAAGGTACGCTCCCAGCACCACGAGTCCGTCAGACAATTGGTACATGCATCGCTGACGGTTCACGGTCGTTGGTCTGGATTAAGTTGCGTCGAGATATGGGAGATCCAGAATTAGGTTATCAAATCACAGCACAGTAGGCGTGACAAGGGGCGGCCGGCATTCTTTTAAAAAAAATTCGAATGGAGGCACGTCCCAAACTCTGCCCACGTCTCGCCTCGGACGTAGCGCCAACTTCAGGAACTCTGATTCAACCAAACGAATGACATCGATTGGGTCTCTGTTTGGTCCAGACCATAGATTGTATATAAGTAGACGCAGTGTGCGTGACGTCATCCCATTGGGATGAAGAACCTTGTTTTGTTCCTCAGGCAAGGGGGTTAGGGGCTCTGCCATGTTGAGAAAGTACCCGTATGTCGGGGCGGTCCTTGGAGGTCCGGGGATACCCCGTTTCTGACCTCCCTCACACAATTAACACAGGGCATACCCGGCCATGTAATTAAAACCTAAATTTTGTCCACGCGTTAAATAGGTTAAAACCGGCTGCTGTTTTCTGAGTCTAGACACGCTGACATGAGGTGAAAACCAATGAGAAAGTAAGCTTCAACCACTGGCTGTACCGTGACGTCCATATTTTGGATGGTCCAGACCCAAAGATTGTGAAGGGCGCGCAATGCATGGACGATTTGCGGGTTCTGATTTGCCAGGTTAGGAATGGGTGCTGTGCAACTGGGCTGTGTTTTGAACAACATTGAACTGGTGAGTCAATTAATTGTTTTACTTATAATATTCCATGTAGAGAAACACTGGATCGGCACATCTAGGGAAGGTTGACGCATGTTGGTGCACAGTCTGCTACAAGCAGGGATGTTGTCATGGGATGTCTTATTTTTGTGCAGGGTAAACATTGTATCCTGGATGTGTCGGGGAACGCCATCAAGAGGCTTCAGTTGGCACAGCTCCACCCCATCGCAATCTTCATCAAACCCAAGACTGTGGACAACATCATGTAAGACTTAACAAAGTCAATCTGAGCTGTAGTCCTTCAGCACTGATTTTAGCATCATCGTACAACATCATAATGATGTTCCCTATCCTGGCGAGCCAGTGCCAACTAATCATTCACGCATCGCTTGCGGTTGGCTTGTTGGCCTTCACATAAGCCTCTGCTCCGCTACATCGATAGGGAGCTGAAGGTACCGGTATCGCTCAAAATTTCCGTCCCTGATCACGGGTGGGTCCCAGGCGGCCGCGGCTTGTTGGGCCAAGGATTGGGCAGCCACTGCTTCAAACTGATTGGGCAGTGGCCCAAATGCGTGGCGCACTGATCGTTCAGCAACAACGCATCATCACAGTGGGGTCTCGCAGTGGCACCCGATCGTCCAGCTGTCCTCATCATGATCATCCTGTTGCGGCACTCGCTTCATATATTTCGTTTGATGCCCAGACACTGCGACAAAACGGTGAATGGGGCTGCCTCTCGGTGCAGCATCTTTAACCACAGCCAGCGGGTAATTTTTTTCCCCTCTTTATCTGTCCTTTTTATCAGCCTCGTCGCAATCTGTTTGTAGCAGTGGCTGGATGCTCCTAAAGCTGCTCAGTGTGTGTGTGTACATACGTTTCTTGTTGTGTTAAATGGATTTCGCTGATAAACGTGTTGCTTTTTTTAAACAAGACTATTGCCACATTTTTTTGCGATCGGCCATACTGCCGAACGCCGCTTCGGGTAGTGATAGTTTAGCCACACCCACAAGGTTAACGGTGGTTACAGGCATAATGTAAGCGCGTTCACTCGCAAACAATAGGTCTGTTAAATTTGGAGTCACGGCTATACTGTCTTTGTAATGTCTTTATTCACCTATACCTTTCACACTGGTCAGGTCAGCACTCTTCACGTCGCGTACGTCTTCATCTCCTTGACACTGATTGGTTTGCAGAGGAGCGCGTGTTACGAAGAAAACACCAAAATATAGCGTAGACACCAATTCATCACGTTTACTCACTCCAGAGCAGGCATTCATGTGTAGAATATAAACATGCTGCACTGTGTTTCAGGTCAGGCGTTTGGGTGGACCAT
This sequence comes from Bregmaceros cantori, assembly GCA_900302395.1. Lineage (NCBI taxonomy): Eukaryota > Metazoa > Chordata > Actinopteri > Gadiformes > Bregmacerotidae > Bregmaceros > Bregmaceros cantori. The sequence goes on from OMKY01255336.1 coordinate 8,301, forward strand.
CCATAGTACAGTGTGGCAAGGCCTTGGATACTGCCTGTCTTATCTGGCCTTGAATGTGTAAACTGGAAACAACGAAACTGTAACACAACCAAATGTTCCAAAACCACGTCAGGTGATGGATGAAAAACGATATACTCAAAGATAACATATAAATAAAATAACTCCACTGACTGACGGCGTGCAAGGACACACTATAATCATTGTGTCTGCTAAGGGCAGAGACATTACATTATCCTCCTCTCACTTCCAGGGAGATGAACAAGAGACTAACAGAGGAGCAGGCGAAGAAGACGCTCGACCGAGCCAACAAACTGGAACATGAATTCACCGAACATTTCACAGGTAAGGATCCCAGTACCACCTTCCACGTCCAATTACTGTGTTCAAACCCAGTACCACCTACCAGGTCCAATTACTGTGTTCAAACCCAATACCACCAACCACGTTCAATTACTGTGTTCAAACCCTGGGTATTAACAGCCACGGCGGACGCAGAGCTTAGGAGGGCCTTTTGTGAGGCCTTGGTTTCTTGATCTCTCTCTGGCTGAAGCGTGGCGCTTTTGCTGGATACCCCAGTGGAGATCTTAAAATAAACCAATACGATCTGCCACGTCCAATGACTGTGTTCAAACCCAATACAACCTACCACGTTCAATTATCACCCTCTGGGACATAATGGAATGCTAGAGGGCGTCTGGTTTTATGAATTCACAAAAACTTGACGTAGAAGGTAGGCTGAGACATTTCTGTGTTGCTGGGGTGGCGGGGTGTTCTTGGGTAGAAGGTTTACTTCTGTCATTCGTGGTGTTTTGTGTAGTGTCAGAATTGTGCATATTTGATATTTTATGCTGGCTGTTGTGGGGGACAAAGTTTCTGTTGTGTTTAACAAGGCTGCTGTGCACATGGACCATACATGAGCCATGCTAGGGCTGACAGGTTGGTGTCAATAGACATTGTTTGAGGTTACTGGCCAAGGGGCTAATGGATGACTAGGGTTTCATCGTTCTGAAAGGCCCCTCTCCGACCCCTGCTGGTATTTATTCAGACAGGTGCCCGTGCATTATCCCTGGTGTGTCAACAGCCTCAGCGGGCGTAGAGTCAAGAGGCTGGGGCTTTGAATATTGAAACTCACATTTTTTTTTTTTTACATTGCGAACAGTTCAGGCAGGCCAAAATATCGACCCTGAACTGGTCGGGATGCAAAGATTTCATTTGTTCTGAACAAATCAACATTCAACATTTGTTCTTTGTTCCTCATTTTGTTTAGTTTGATTTAGTTCGATTCCTCGTCTGTCCACAAGATAGAGCCTCAGATGCATGGGGTTTGATGACTGACAGTTGAAGTGGACGGAAATAGTCTCCCAGGCATAGGATATGTTGAAATATATAGAGAATGAATTAAAGAAAATATTATGGATTTCATAATGTTCTGTTTCTGTTCCGGATCAGTTGAAGATATCATTTTTAGCTTCCGTTTCCGCTCCTCATAAAATTCAGTTCGTTTTCGTTCCTTGAACCGATTCGGAGCCCTGGTCACGGCCCTAGTCTCCAAGCTAACATTGTCGTCGTGTGTCTTTCAGCTGTGGTTCAGGGCGACACCCTGGAGGAGATCTACGAGCAGGTCAAGGAGATCATCGAGGACCAGTCGGGGCCGTTCATCTGGATCCTGTCCAAAGAGAAGCTATGAGGCGGCCAGCATGAGGCACTGTGTCACAGTGCTCTAAGATTCCAGCTGTCACCCTACAGATTCCAGCTGTCCCTACACTCAGTGCGGTACGCGCCCCTTCCTGGTGGACTCATGTTTTTATTATTCCTTTGGTTTTTAAATCTGTGTTGATTCTAATTCATTCTTTGGAAGCAGGGAAGGCCATCTCACAAGGCGTCGGTTTTAATTGTTTTTGTTTTATTTTTTATCAACATATTGTTCCATTTTAACAAGCAGCTGTAGAGCTCCAAATACATTTCATTGAATAGCACTGTGCTGTCCCCCGGCTCGACCTGTGTTCAGATTGAAACGTCCAAAGACCTGAAGTTGATCTTTGGCTGTGTCCGAAAGCGCTCCCTACTCGCTGCATACTGCACTACATGGTGGATGCGCCAATTCGTTAGCCTGGCGAGCCAGAACCAACATGTCGTCCACGCATTGCACATCACTAGACATTGCATTGGGTCTGGTAAAATCATAGTCGAAAAACGTGTTAAAAAAAAAATGTCAATTGTGTTATTCAGTCACGGCGCAGTAGGTGGGTCAAGCGGTGTGAAGGTGTGACAACCAAACTCCGCCCACATCTCGCGTGGTCTATACCAAACTCCGGCCACGTTTTGTTTCGAATAATTTAATTGGTCCGCCTGCATACTGGAGTCGTCGGTCGTTGATTTTCCCAGACCCAATGCAACGTCTAGCGATGTGCGTTGCGTGGACGATTCATTGGTTCTGGCTAGCCAGGCTACCAATTCGTAGTGAGCATGCATGTACGCTATAGAGTTCACTCAAGATCTCCCACAGTGCATTTCAAAATGTAGTGTACAACCAATGGTCGCTAATCCACTGATGCGCTGCGCTTGCAGCGACTGCGAGAACAGAAAAAAAAAGTATGAACGGTGATGAGCAACCAGGCGTAGTGATGCGGTTATGATTTTACTATTACAATAATAGCTTTCTCTCAAATTGTATTCAATAACATTTTATATTTATTTTAACCAAGTCAACTCAAAGATTCTCGCACATTAAACGTATCCACATCCAGCCAACTATAGGAGAGCGATGACGTCAATTAACAGCGACAGCTCTAGTGAGTGTACTATGTTGTGAGTAGGGAATGAGCGATTTCGGGCACGGCCTTTGTCGCCTTTGGCTCCAGTCCTGCTGCTTCCAACCACGCTCTGTCACCACCAACCTGCCAGTCGACAGGACCGCCGCTGCCTTCCCCAACTTCCCGCTGTGCGGCACCTCGTTGTAAAGATCCTCACTCATAGTTTCCACTGCTTAGTGGGCGAGGACGGTCAAGCTAAGACCTCCCCCTCATTCTGTGTGCGTTTATGTCCATTAGGGCTGCAACGATTAGTCGATTTATTGATGACTAATCGGTTATTAAATTAATCGACAGCTGATGTAATAATCGATAATTGCCAAGGAATTGAATCATTGGAATTGTCAAGTTTTTTGCAGACACTGCCAACTGGTGCTCTACACAAAATTTTCGACTTCTGAAAATCCAAAATATTATTAAAAATTATATAACATTATTAATTAAAACATATGAATATGAAAAAAACCCTTCAGAATATTAGCATCAAAATTGATTGTAATGAGTTTGTGCTGAATTGTAACTAAATTGTTGTACATTTCTTGGCCATCGTGAACCAATATTTCAAGTTGACAAGATTAATTTCTTCTAAATATCCAACCGATTAGTCGATTAATCGCTTCAATAATCGGCAACTAATCGACTATTGAGTTGCAGCCCTACTGTCCATTAGCTTCACTCATCTCCAACAGAAGCTTGTTCGTGTCACTGGTCCTATGAAGTGAAATTGATTCATCGTTGATATAAATATTTGATTTTTCTCTGAAAACACTGATGCGATTTTTGAATTAATTTCTAAGGAGAACTTGCTAGAAGCAATACATAGACAAAACAGATCTGAGTGCAGCGGGTTCCTTGTCGGATAGGGTCTCCTCTGGCGTTTTAGCAAGTTCTCTAATTTGTAATCAATGTTTTCAGAGTAGGGCTGTAACACTTAGTCGATTATTTTCATAATTGATTAATCGTCAACTAATGCAATAATCGATTAATTGCCAAGGAATTGAATCATTGTTGTTGTCATTAGTTTTTTTTGCTGACTCTACCACCTATTGGTCTAGACAAATTTGGTATTACTTAATTTCTGAAAATCCAAAATATTGTTGATATTTATTCAACATTATTGAAAAAAAAAACATGAAAAAAACAATCAAAATATTAGCATATAAATTCATGAGAGAGACAGAGTTGCCTAGACTATGTTTGGGTGGTCTCTGTATATGTAGGCACCCACTTGCTTGCGCAAGAGGGAGCTTCATAGCCGAGAGGTGTGTGTGTGTGTGCAAGCTTGTGTGCGCGTGTTTGCACGCACGAGACGACCACAAACGGGAGAGGAAGTCGTTTAGAGCGATAGAGCAGTGTGGGCGCAGGCATGTGCTCACGCGCATAGAAGTGCACACGAGCTTGCGCACGCACCTCTGCTATGGAGGCAGGCTATGAAACGCGTCACTGGGAACGAGGGCTCTCGAGGAAAACGTCAAACACGTCATTTGAGAGTGAAAGAGTTACGGAAAATATCCAATCGATTAGTTGATTAATCGACTATTGGAATAATCGTTAGTTGCAGCCCTATTTCTGAGAAAATCAATTCCAATTGATGGGACCTTTTTGTAGTGTATGATCCATGTTGGGAATATGATCTGGTGGCTTCACTTCTCCAAGCTCAGCGACACCGATGGAGTTGGTCAATTGACGGAAGTGTTTGATGTTAAGTGTACTTCATGACCGAGCTCCCAACTCGCAGCAGCCCCGTGTGGAGAAGTTTCCTCTCGCCCCCCATCCCTCATAACGGTAGCTCCTAGCGACGGCTGCAGTAAACTGCCTATTTTGTTATAAAAGTATATTGATCTCCAGAGCACTACTATGGCAAATTATTTTTTTTCCTCGCATCGCTAATCAGAAGATGATCTAGAGAAGAATGAAGATATTTGGATATGAATATATATATATATATATTTTTTTCTGTTATCACCACAGCGTCTGTGTTTTGCTTTTCTTTTTTAATCAAAATTTTAAAAACTACATTAACAACTGTGCCTTTGTGTTGTGTGTTTTTATTCATATTCTGAGCTGTTCCTGCTTTGTTTGCTGTGTTCTTGGTCTCAGTTAAAATTTGAGATTTGGAATAATAATTAAGATTTATTTAGTGCCTTTCACTGAACCCAAGGTTGTTGCACAGAGGAGAGGGAGGAGAAGAAAGCAAACAAAACCAAAATGTAAAAAGCTAAAACTACCATGAAGCAACTATTTAACCTTTAGGGCTCTGACTTGAAAACAAAAATATTTGTTAAAATAATTTAATCGTTCAATGAACCGTTCCACCACCAAAATATCGGTCCTGATCCGCTTTTGTTTTCGTTCTTAAAGTTCCTTATATTGTGAAATGTTACGTTTAGATATAGTTTATACAAAATGTACTTGGTGGACTTTCAAACTTAGTGCAACTGTATTAATGGTTTAAAGCGCCATTACATTCACTTCCTCGTCTGTCCACAAGATGGAGCCCCAGATGCATGGGACTTGATGACGGACGGTGAAAATGTGCGTTTTTGGTTTTCGTTCTCATTCCTGGAACCGGTTTGTAGCCTTGCTTAGGGCCCTTAGGACCTATCGACTCCACGTCACACAAGAAATGCCAAATGATTACACAATGTGGGGGATTTTTATTTTTAATCATATTTGTGAAATCAAAGCTCAGTAAAAAACGCATCCTAGTTCAAGTGAAATGGAAAAACGAGGACCCAATTAGTGCTTTTTTACTTAAGGGTTAACCAGCCGGCCAGACAGCCCACTCATTTTGGAATATTATTAATTCGATACAGGTTGCACTTTGTGTTAACCTGCGCCGTGGAAGCAGGTTAGGTTTTTGGTGCCGTTGGTTAGTTGTAGCCTATAACACAATCGTACTTAATCACCAGACTTCCGTCAATCGCGATCGAGGTACTCTACAAGCACTTGCATTGATATTGGGTTGCCACTTGCCACACATACTGCAGGCACTAAAAGTACTTTTTTTTGTACCACTACGGCGCAGGTTTGCAATCTCTGAGTGTTTTTGTCGTGTTGATGATCCCTTATGTCATTTCAGATTCAACATCAAAGTGAACCTACAGTTGGTCACCA
>OMKY01255337.1:0-12985 GCA_900302395.1 Bregmaceros cantori
TATGGGTTCTCGGTGGGTACAAACGTGCTTGCACCTGCGGAGCTGAGGACGTGCGCAGCTCTTGCACTGCGAGACTTTGTTACCTGCGCCAAGCAGGTTATGTTTTCTGTCACGTTGATTTGTCTGCATGTCTGTCAGCAGTATAACTGAAAAAGTTGTGTACGAATCTGGATGAAACTTTGTAGATTTGTTGGAAATGACACACGGAAAAAGTGATTAAATTTTGGTGCATTTCTGTAGCCTATGAGTGTTATGTTGGTACTAGAGACTTTTACGTTGAAGTTCTAGTAGCAAGAACTGTGGGTATGTTCGATTGGTGTTGCGTGTGACCGGGCTCTCAGTCCGGCTGGTACTGTTCACTAAAGCACGTTCCTCTACTACTCCCGGTCTCGAACTCCTTCATTCCTGTACATAATAATGGGTATTTGCTGTGGGGCACTCAAGATCGAGGATTTTCGGCTCAATCAAAGCGCTGTTCTACTGGCTCTATGGCAGTTCGGCAGCAGTGGATTTGAACAATCAATGAAGGATATGCGTTCCAATACAATGTGTATTTGATAACGCTGGGCTCGCTGATCTCGAGTCAGGATTTAGCTTAAAAGAAAAGCAGAGATGAGCAGCACATGTGTGTAATCCAATATTTGTTGGAATCGACGCGTTTCACAAGGTTTGCCAGATGTTCCCGAGAGGGCTCCGTGTCGTAGGTAATCAATGACGTCCGCTCGTATTCTTGTAAATATCCTGCAACAGCACAAAGCCTTTGAAGTCTGGACATCAATGGAAATAAATCGCACAAACTATCATTAATGATTGTCATTATGACATGTTTAAGGCTCGATTCTGATTGTGCCAGACCAAGAAACCTGTGAATCGCGTGAAATGTGGGAATGAGTGGATTTTTCTGTCCAGTTTGTTCCCATTCCAAATACGCAACAGACTTTCAAAAATGTTGCACTGAAATCAATATCATCGTTTTAAAAATCTTCTCCATTGTTTCCCTTCAGGTGTGCAGGAATACACGATTGGAAAGCAAAGCGGCGCAGTCCAGACCATTGCGTCGTCCGTCATCTGCATCCTTTCCCTGGTCGTTTGTTTCATTTTCATTAAGTAGGATTTACCTTGATGTTATTGTTAGATTAATGCTGTGTTTAAAATGGCGCACTTAGTCATTTCAGCGTCCTGGAGTATAGTATATTGTTTCCATCCACTGACTTTTTGGTGCACTGGGTCACAGTTTAGCACTATCTCAAATCGAACATCTCCGCTTTGCACTTCAAATAGCGCTGTGGCGCTTTGGCACGGTACGCTGCAAACTTTGCATGCCGCCAGCAGGTAGGACTACAAACAGAACTACACATCAGTGGATATGACGCGCGTGTGCACTTCTCTGCGATGTCAACGTCATTAAATAGGCAACAGGGTGGCCGTCTAGTGAGCCAAGTGTTCATCGGCCCTGCATTGGGCTCCGACCAGGGCTTTGAACCGATATTTTTTCCCAATCGGTTCGTTCCGAACAGAAACAGAATTATAAAGTTTCTGGTTATGAGTTCCCCCAATAAATTGACGTTCCCGAACCGGTTAGAACAAAAAATATTGTTCCTGGAACGGTTAATTTTGTTCCTGTGAGCTGGGCACAAGTTGTTTCAATTTTTTTCAAAAACTTTGAGGAACAAAATAAACCAGTATTAACCGGTTACCATTATTTTCAAAAAGTGTTCCTGTTCCAGAACATAAAAAATAAAAATGTTTCAAGTTTTCGAGGCACTTTCAGTGTGTGTGGCGTTTAGTCACAGTGGGATTAGGGGTTAAGCCCTAATCCTAGCCCCTACTCTACCCTAACCAGGCCTTTGAAGTGATTCAAGGAACGGAAATCGTGAACTTTTTGTACTTTTTAGAATTGTCAACTTTTAGTAACTTAGTTCTCAGGGAACAGAAACGAAACCGGAAACATTATAATTTTTTATGATCTGGAACAGGAACACGTATTTAAAAATAATGGGTCACAGGTCAATACCGGTTTTATTTCGTTCCTAAAAGTTTTGATCAAAATGCGTCGTGGTCTGTCCCAGAGGTGTCCGCTGCTCCACCCGTCTCTGCTGCTGTGCGCCTTGCCTTCCCATCTGCCTGCAGGTTCAAAGCCCTAACCCCTAACAACCCAAAACGTGTGTGAACATAGGGCTTTTAGAAGATAGGTGGTTCAGCCGCCATTTGAGACACAGCCATAGAGAGCATTCTGATCAGGGCTTGAAAACGAAATTGTTCCTCAAACCGTTTTTAACGGTTCAGGCAGGCCTATGATTAACGTTTTCGTTCTCGGAACCGTTCCGCCACCAAAATATCAGTCCTGAACCGGTTCAGAACGCAAAAATACCTTTTAATGTCTAAACTTAGATTCATTATTTTCCATATTATAGTTAATACCTAATATTTTGGACTTTCAAACTTCAGTGCTAATAGGACCTCCTAGTGGCAGGAAAGTGGACGCACAACCGGAAATAGTCTCCCTGACAAAGGATATGCTGAATTATATAGAGAACGATATTAACCGGTTTTGTGGATTTTGAATGTTCCGTTTCTGTTCCGGAACAGTTGAAGACATTTTTCTTCCATTTCTGTTTCCGCTCCTCAAAAAATTCTGTAAAATTCAATTTGTTTCCGGTTTTCGTTCCTCGAACCGGTTCCAAGCCCCGATTCTGATACACACTGACTGGAGTCATTGGACCACCATTATGTTGTAGTTAGGTTCATGTTTTGGATTAAAAAAAGTAAAGATACTTTATTTCGTCACACATACATACATGCCTTGGCCAGGGGCACTGACTGGAGCAGGTTAACTAGAACATATTTTTGGTGGTGGGTGAAACCGGACTGCCCGGAGGAAACCCACGCAGACACGGGGAGAGCATGTAAACTCCACACAGAAAGGACCCGTCCAGTTCGGGATTCGAACCCAGGACCTTCTAGCTGTGAGGCAGCAATGCTAGCCACTGCGCCACCGTGCTAGATGGTTTGTGAAGGGTATTGGGAGTGTTGTGAGCGACTTAATCTTCAAAAAGTTTACATTTATTTCACTTTAATGCAACAACGAGGCTTAACTCAATGACAAAGTTTTGATCGCTGGATAATAGATGTCAACGCTACACAGCACTACCTACTAAGAATTACCAGTTACTGTGGGCCTTTCTTCTAATAGTTATTAGTATTGTTATTATAACTATCATATTGTTATTACTCTATTAATTCCCTGGGGTGTTTACCTGTGTGTGTATATACTCCTTGCATATGCAATTATGGCTAATAAAGTTGATTTTCATCCCACGTGAGTTCATGGGTAAAATGGTCAACACACAAGTACATTTGGAATGTGCATAGACGAGTGCACGCACCCGAACAGAACATTTTGTTCTGTTCCTATGTAAAGTCATCGTAGTGGACCAAAGTAGCTGAATTTGTCACAAAACCCACGCCGGTACAAAATTCATTCATTACAGCTCACTCTAACCAATTACACATTATCCATCGTGCTTCGCTCACCATTTTGCATAAATATTGATGAAATGCATCAAAATCGGACTGATATTACATGTTCTTCTGGACCAATCGGATGGCTGCCTCCACTGGTAAATCCAACATGAATGAGTAAATAACGGGTTGTGCCGATTATTGAATCATTTGGTGTGTGGAATAACACACTTCACAAGTTACCACCATTATTTTAAGGGCGTTTTCACACCAGAAAAGTCCTTTGGTTCGCACTTTAGTCCGGACCAAAGTATCGGTGGTTTAATTCAGTTGCTATTCACACTGTATTTCTTTAAGAGGACCAAATAATCGAGGCCCAGAATAAAAGAGAGACTATTTTTTTCGTATGTCCTCCTTTACCAACAATACACAGTAATTACCTGCTCACAAATTTGTGTTTGTCAAAAAGCCGTTCCTCGTCGCCGAAATAAAAACAGTTTGAAAGCGGCTGCGCTGGATTTCGGCATTTTCCATCCCCTCGATGCTTCATGTTGAGCCGCAGCCGCCGACGGTGGTCTCACTATGAGTCTACTGTAAAAGGGTGTTTGTTTCTCGTACCCTAGTGCGGCGTTATTCACATTCATACACATTTGCTTCGAAGTGGAGACCTCATCTCTGAAGCGGTCTCAATTCGGGTGTTTAGTCCGCACCAGAATTCGAAAACTGATCTCGTCTATACACCTTTTGTCCACTGGGAGGTGTTGCCACTTGCCAGAGGTCCTGTGTATTGTTTGAATTATTTGCTGGCCATGATGCAATTTAAATGATCTAATTTGCACATGAGGTTCTTTGATTTAACACTATAAGAAAGCTGATTAGCTCTCAGTCTAATACAGAACTTGTGGACGGGGGAATACAGGCGACGCCTCTGTCCCAACACGCTGTCCTCTCTTCAAACATCATTTTAGAAGAGAGCCATATTCCTGTTAACTTTTGTGAATCAATTGTAACTTACCATGCTGAAATTGAACCCTGTTAATTGTCAAGTCGTCCGATCTGAGTGAGCCATGTGCTTTCTGAACCTTTGAGAAATATTGCATACCTGAATATTTTTCTACCACAGTGTGTATTCCGCTAGTATGGAAAGCACTTGCCTGAGGCTCTGGTGCAGATAATCTTGTCAGCAAAGGGGTATGCAGAGGCCGTCAGCCGGTTCGGTGGAAATGGTAGCTCAAGTCTTGGGAGCTGGGAACAGGAGGTTCTCGGAGTAGAGGAGACGAACAGGGTGGACATGCAGCAGAACCAGAAACAAGCTGGTGAATGAAATTAATGTGCCTACGTCCATTTTACTCCCAAGAAGCTCACTGTAACCCAACAACAGTGGAAGTCGATGGTCAGATAAGCATGGGAACCTCCAGGAAGTTGGTGCGTAGATGACGGCGACGGACTGGAGCCTCCCGCAGCTGAAAAACCATCTAGGCCGCCTCTATTAACACGCAGTAACTCCAACCTAGGTGTGGCAAGCCAGAACAAATGAATTGTCCATGCATCACATGCAACTAAAACAATCATTTGCTCTGGATTAAGCAGGCGAAAAAAAAAAAGTAAAAAAGAAGTGTCAAATGTAGTTAGCAAATCACAGAGCAGTAGACATGACAAGGGACTTGGAGGCCCAAGGCTCGATTCTTGGTTTCTTCATCTCTCTATGGCTCTAGTCAAAGCTTGTCGCTTTTGCTGGATGCCCCAGGGGGCAGATTTTACGTCTTTTACTTACATTTTTTCACAAAAAAACATTTCATTTACATATTCTAGATTTAGAGAAGATTCGGGCAGTTTCCGCCGTACAGCGTCTGAAAAATAGCATCGGTTCAATACTGGGCGCTGGTTCTCACCGATACTACAAAAAAGGTGCCAATACAGAGTACGTCCGATACCGATATTGGCAACACTAGGCAAAACAAATGTGACACTGTCACACCAACGCAATATCAATCCCAATTGACGTATCAGGTTACTTAAGTGTAGCAGGTCATATTGACCAGGATATGCAAAGTCGCTCGACCAATATTTCCAATGCACTTTGCAAATTATGTAGATTGAGTTACAGCCTAATTTGCTGTGTTCCAGACGATAACGGGATGAAAATATCATTCATGCTCACATAAAACAGCAGACAGAGGGTGATATTGTACACAACTTTACTACTCAGACATTGTAAACAAAATATACAACAGACCAGAGTCCAGGTGGCAACGCACACAGCGGAGTCTCCCTTGTTCAATAGAAAAGCAAACTAGGAAATCAATGTGAAAAAAAAAAACCTCGGAACATTACAGTGCCGTCCACCACTGGGGTAACCCGTGTCCTCGAGTCCTCAGAACACATACAGCGCTGTCCACCGCTAGATTAAACTGCCCGTTCAGAGTCCTCAAGAAATAACGACGCTGCCCACCACTGGGTCAACCAGTGTCCGCTGAGAGTCCAGACTTTCAGAGAAACGCCAGATGGAGACCAAGAACCTCCAAGGAGACAACGCCCCCTTGCAGTTGAAATGTTAATTGACGTTTGACCACACCCCACAATCTCCAATCACTGCTGATTGATTGATGGTTCTGTGGACACCTCAGGACAGAACATTTGCTCCACAGCCAAACCCTAATATCCTGTTCTGAGGGGAAATAATTGTAATTGGCAAATAGATCAAAACGTTAAAACAAACGCTCCTCACATGTCCAAAGTTCAAATTCCTCGAAATTAAGAAATGGCACAGTTAAATAATTAAATAAGGATATGGACAAATTTTCCAAGGAAGAAAAAAAAAAACATAAGAAAAAGTTGACTTCAAGTCTTTGTGAATAGAAACATATTCATTCCAACGATGCACAACTTCTCCATAACTCTCAACAAAATGCCAGAAGGTTAATAAAAGTTTGACTTTGGGAACAATCTACCCATTGACTGATATATAAACAATTTGTTAGTTGATCAAATCATTAAAAATAGAAAAACATGTTGCATTCAACATCACTTTGTTCACTCATAGGGAAAGAAAAACAAACATTGCAATCAATAAAATAAAAAAAAGATTGTTAGCTTAATAAGATGTAGGCCTTGTATTTAACAGAGGAACTGTGTCTTGAGACACTGTTTTCAGACTACTCCAAGGGTCTTGAGGAAGACCGCAAAGCCGTCAATACCTTTGAGATTTTCAAAAAACCTTTGAACCACTCAGACATTCAGGTAAAAAGCTGACTTAGGTGGAGGGGCGTGGCCTGGTTCCATAGGGTCAATTGGAATGTGGGCATGGCCTGGTTCCATAGGGTCTAATGGAATGTGGGCGTGGCCTGGTTCCATAGGGTCTGTTGGAAGGTGGGCGTGGCCCGGTTCCATTGGGTCTATTGGAATGTGGGCGTGGCCTGGTTCCATAGGGTCTGTTATAAGGTGGGCGTGGCCTGGTTCCATGGGGTTTCACTGGAAGGCGGGGCAAGGCCATATGACAAACACAATGTTCCAATCTTTTGTGGTGAGCAGCGAACCTTGAATCAAAACTTGCCCTGGTTGACAATAGTCTGCATTATTGGCACTTAGTCATACCGTTAATACTAACAATTGGACAGTTTTAATACTGACCATACCATTGGGACAGTTTCCAAATGAAGTCATTTCCATCTACACTGCATGTTCACAAGTAAAAAAAATGATTTATTTTGCCTTGGATGTCCACTTTTGTCAACAGGGTCATCAACACATTATTGTGAGGTAGCAGGTCCTTTGAGTTCAGATTTACAGACATTATATACATCTGGACATGGCCCCGCCCCCAAACCACACTCCATTCTTACATGAACGCGTTGGCCAGTAGAGGGGGGTTCCATGGGTTGACCCCCCTGATCTGACAGCTTCCAGGGCACACTGAGCCCCATCCTGGAGGTGAGCGTCACCAGCGGGGCCTCTCCAGTGTCTGGAGGACAGAGAGGGCTCAGGTCTGCTCCTCGTCTGGAGGACGGCGAGGGCTCAGGCCCGCTCCTTGCGCTTCAGCTTGGATGACTTCTTAGTGCTTCCGTTCTTGTTGAGCAGCTTGAGAACCTTGTCCTTGTGGTCCAGAACCTACACAAGGTGGTCCGCAACCATCAGAAGGTCAGAGGGCCGGACGATATGGGCAAAAATGTTATCGCAATTAGGGATCAGTTAAAATGTCTTGGTCGACCACTGAAAGAATTAATGATCAGTTGATAATTTTTTAAAAATTATGTCAAAGATTTTTTTTTTTAATTAATAAAACAATGGTCCAAGTTACATTTTTTCTAACCGCAATATACCTTCCCATATTCAAAATTAGATTAAATGATTTCCCAAGAATTATAAGAGTCCTGATACTGCAAAATTTAATACTATCCAAAGTATCCAGCAAGAGGCACCATTGCCACTTTTAACCCATTCAGTGCCAAAAGATACGTTATCATGTTTTGTTTTGTTGTGTGTGGGGGGGGGGGACAGATTGGGTGCAGTACCTCTATCTGACCGCCAGATGGCGCCATACATCACCACTGAGGCCATATGAAGGGAGCATATACTGCCACCGTCGGCACTGCATTCACAATTACTCAAGATTTTGCTAGAACTCAGCACTTTTTTATAGATATCCATCCATGTTCTTAATGCTATAATGGAAACAGGTTTTTCGGATAATAAAGGAACGCCACGAGTGTTTTTTGACAAGGACACAGAACTTAATTGCCTATGAGTCTTGGAAAAAACACATGTTGAAAAAAACCTAAACGTCACTTTAGGGGAAGCCAATGAACAAGTACCTTCATCATGGTGTCGCGAGCTTCAGTCACCTGATCCATCACTAGCTTGCATCGCTGCATATTACCCTGCACACACAACACATCAATACTAAGATCAGTCAAAAAAACAAAACTAAAATGGTACGAGCATGTCACAAGATCCCAGGGAGTCACAAAGACAATCCTTCAATGCACAGCGTCAGGTGGAAGGAAGAGAGGAAGACAGAGAAAGCGACGGGAAGATAACATTCAGTGGCATGCCAATGGTCAGCCAGACTACGAGATTGATGATGATAATGACCAATGAAATGAACAATACTATGATCATCAATGAAACAAAGTGGTAATTGCTACATTAATTCTTTGGTTGTCATAGACAAGAGGTTCAAAATGCGAGTCATAATTAACGCATTCTCTGTCCTTAAATTGTTCAAAAACACACAATGGCTCATTTTGTAGATGATGTTTTATTCTATTCTATCTCCTGTTCCAGGGATAGGAGTGCTCAATTATGGGTTAAAAAAAATAATTTTGGAACGGAAACTTAGTTAAGGAGTTATGGCAACTAGTGTTTTATTTCACACCAAAACACTCAGCACACTAATTTTGGTTCTAGTTTGTTCAGAACATCATAAAATGGTTTTTGACATCATGTTTTATATTTAGATTTATGATGAGCGTGGGCGCCAACTTCCATAACCGAACATTTTGAAATTATATTTTAATTAATATTATTTAATAATTGTTGCTGGCGTCCTAGGCTTAAGTCACCACAATGAGATCGCTGACAGAACATTTTTTGAAAAGGTTTAAAAATTGTTGCTAGCAACCTAGGGCAGGGCTATTCAACTGGCGGCCCGCGGGCCAAATCCGGCCCGCCAATCAATTTTTTTCTGGCCCCCAGAGCAACCCTGGATTTTTTTTTTGTCAAACATGTTTTATCTATCCGAGATGCTGTTATTTACCTCACCAGAATCACTAGAAATTTGTTTTTGAGGGTTGAGGCTAACTGAGTTTCTGTTCTTTACCTCATCAGATGCACTATAAATGTGTTGTAGTTTAAGTGAGCGGCTGCTGTTTACCACTATTTGTGTGTTGTTGTCGTTTCAGATGTTGCTTGTTACAAACGAGACAACTCTTTAAGCCCTTTGAATGGGAAGTATGCTACTTTAAATAAAAGGTATGAAAATGTGATGGTCGCGCCAAGGTTTACAAATAGGCCGGAGATTACTGAAGTGGGAGGCGGGGGGCGCTCGGGGTTGGTGCAGTCCGGCATCTGCTCCGGCCCCCGGCCCATTGGGCTTCTGACAATGCGGCCCTCTGAGCGAAGTAGTTTAATAGCCCTGCCCCAGAGTCACCTGGATGAGTTCGCTGATGCGGTGCTGCATGTCGTCGTTGTCTGAGGAGGCCGTCCTCTTCTTGGGCATCAGGGCGTCTTGGAGGTCGGAGAGACGACTATACACTTCATGCTCTAGAGTTGACTAGAGACGAAAAAACAAAGGAATTAGATATCCTGTCCCCTCTCAGGGCGAAGGTCGTTTAGTCAAAGAAGTAGACACATGGGCGCCTAGGAACCACCGAGGTATCGGTTCAGTGGAGGCACGATTAAAGCGGATAAATGCAGGCAATACCCAACAAGTATAAATCCTAATTATGCAGTGGCTATAGACGGGTTTACGCACTAAACACTGGATGGAGTCATTTTGTCCCGCCGTTCCGTTGGTCACTTCCGGTGCCTTAAGGACGGGAAAAATCAAGTTTTAAAAGTGTTTATTTGTTAAGAATAGGCTTGCGAAATAATAATGGACCATGTAAAACTCTATTCTGGTCGTTTTGTGGTTGCTTCACAATATTTGCGTCCAGTGGGCATTTTGAGGTCCTCCCAGATTTCGGTTCTTTTGAAATTGTGGTCGGTGTGACGTCACACCGACCACAAAATTCAAAACGAAACCTTATCGCCCCCTACAGTACAAATGTGGAACTGCCTCAAAGTGTTTCAACTAATGACTAAAAGTCGATTATATTGCATGTTGGGTGTATTTACATGGCACATAACCTTTAAATAGTACACATGCACGTATGTACATGCACATTTTTGTGTTTGTGTGTAACTATTACACAACAAAGCGCCCGTTCGGGGCGTGTCCTCCCATATTCCCATTGAAATGCACCAGTGTCTGTGTGTTACACGCGAAAGAAAACGATTCAACATTTTAGCGCGGGAGGCGTCCCCACCCCCCTCACGTGTCCGGTGCACGGCCTCGGGGCATCACGAGTCACGACAGGCCGCTGATGTGTTACAGGTTGCAGCACTTTTTGGTCCAAGTCGCGTTGTGTGTTACAAGTCACGGCAGCAGCTGAGAGAGAGAGAGGGAGAGAGGTTATTTGCAGCGCCTTTAACCGCTCCACCAATCGAGGCCCATACCGTTCGCTACTCTGCTCTCGAACATCACACAAACCCAGGGAGCCGCCCGCTGTTATATCCAAGGACAAGGTTATTTACAAGTCATGCAAAGGTTCGCTGAAATAGCAGGCAGGGTGCGGCGCGGCGGAGGACGGGGAGTCGGAGAGAAAACAACGCCAAATAACTATACATTTAAAAAAGAAGTAACTTATACATTAAATAAATGAATAAATAATAGCCCAATACATCAAAAAATACTATGTGCACCCCTGGATATATAGATAGCCGATACAGAAAGAGAGAGACTGAGAGAGAGAGAGAGAGAGAGAGAGAGAGAGATGACATCAACATATGTGCCAACAGTTCCCACCGGGTGTCGCTAAAGCCAAGTTAATGTAACGAGTCGCGAAATGTACTCCAAAAGTAAAAAAGTCCATCTCTGCTCCCCAGCCCCTCTAACGCCGGGTTTCCACCAAGCAAAGCGCCACGCCACGCGAAACAGCGCCACGCCACGCCATTGTACCTACGCACCTGCGTATTCGGCTTTGTTTCCACCAGCTTGCACGCAGCGCGCTGCGTCGAACACATTTGGCACGAGTTTTGTGCGTGTGTGTGTGTAATATGAGAGGGAGAGACCGAGGAAGCGAAAGAGAACACGCAGTGAAAGTAGGCGGTGTAATAATACATAAATAAACAAACAAATAAACAAACAAACAAATAAACAAATAAATAAATAATAATAAACCTGCGTGTTTGTGTGTGCTCGCGCGCGTGCTTATGTTTGTGTGTGGTACCGTTGTGCAAGGTGACGTGCTATCCTTTATTTGTTAAGATACAGAGGTAAAGTACTTCATTAGTCGCATATACATAAATGTGGACAGTAAAATTCTTCCTCCGCATTTAACCCATCCCTGGAGAGCGGTGGGCAGCCACTGCGCAGCGCCGGGGGCCAACTCCAGATTGTGGGCACCGAATGGAGCAGGTTCACTAAAGACTTCAGATCTATGTGTATAACATCTATGTGTACACACACACACACGCACACACATATACACACATGTGTGCCCGTGGCTCGTGCTGTAAAATCCATTTATCATATTATTTTTGCATATTATTTTTCTCCATGAAGTTAAGGGAATACCTCGGCTCTACAAGCGCATGGTGAGTCCACCAATTCAATTGCTCAGCACGCCTGTCAATCATGGAATAAAAGGCACCCCGCCCCTTCGCACTGCGCGGCGTTGAAAATCAAAAATATATATTTCCTGCGCGCTGCGCTGGCGCGTTGGCGGCGTGGGGTATGCACCGATGGCTGCAACACCTTTGTTTTTTGGCGAGGTGTGGCGCTGTTGGGCGTGGCGTGGCGCTTTGCTTGGTGGAAACCCGGCGTAATTCATAGGCGCTGGTGGTGGTAGGGGGCGGGTCTGTTTTCGCACTGCACATTGAAGCTCTTTAATCGTAAAAAAAAAAAATGCAGTTTCAACTTAATACATTCGATTTGTTAATTTATTATTTTTGTTTATTTTAGCTCCAAACATGACTATTACAATTTTTTGGGAGATTTTGTACTGTTCTAAAATGTTTTTTATTCATTTAGAGGCAAAATATCATAAATTTGACAATTTCATATTCAGGATGTCATCCCATCTTGAAGGACATTTAAGGAAATTGCTTCGAAATGGAAAAAGTAAATTATCGGTTCAATATACCCAAAAATACCCAGATATACCAAATAAACGTGCTACAAGCATCAATAAACCCCATAAATATTGTAGAGCCTTGCTTGCTGTAAGAATTCTGACGTCTCTGGTACAGGCCATACTAAAGTGCTATGCTTTGTATGTTATGCAGAGATGGCAAAAGTACCCAGATTTCTTACTTGAGTAAGAGTAAAATACATTTGTAAAAAAACAACTCGAGTAAGACTACAAAGTACTGATCCAAATAGCTACTCAAGTAAAGTAAAAAGTACAGGCGCAGAAATGTACTCAAAAACTATTTTTGAAAGTTAAAAGTACATGCTCTAAAATGTACTCAAAAGTATTTTTGAAAGTACAAAGTACAAAGAACTTGTATCTAAAATGCATGTTTTCAATGTTAGTTGGTCAATGTTATTGCTTGAATAAATTAACAACTAGTCTAATGTATCTTATATCTCGGGACTAAATGAAATCCACTTATTAACTGGGACTGTACTCGGTACATCAGCGCCCCCTACTGACTAATATTATAGACGTTATCCTACCCCGTCAATGCAAAAAAAAAAAAGTAACGAGCCTGTTTTGGTAAAAGTAAGGAGTAGAAGTACAGATTTTTTTGTTAAAAATGT
>OMKY01255338.1:0-27395 GCA_900302395.1 Bregmaceros cantori
CGGGTCATGTTTTTAAGGTCATGGGTGACACCTGTTTCCTGTCTCCCCCACTATGCTCTGTAGGGAATAACGTCCCATGTGATCTCTGCCACAGACGGAACAATATGTTGAAAATCATTACCCCACTGCCCTGAAGCATTGATCATTTGATTATCAATTGATTGGCACATTAAAATGTTTTTTTTGTTCACCTTTTAGCTGTTTTCATTAATTCACATAATGCCATGTTCCTATTACAAACGCTAGCATAAACCAGGGCTCCGAACCGGTTCGAGGAACGAAACCGAAAATGAGCAAAATTGTACAGAATTTTACGAGGAGCCGAAACGGAAACAATAAAATATTTATGTGAATGTTCCGGAACAGAAACGGAACATAATGAAAATCGTTCTCCATATATTTTAGCATATCCTATGTCTGGGAGACTATTTCCGTCCACTTTCACCGACAGTCGTCAAACCCCATGCATGTGGGGCTCCATCTTGTGGACACAATATAAGAAACTTTAAGAACGAACGAAATGTTTGTGTTCCAAACAGGTTCGGGACCAATATATTGGAGGCGGAATGGTTCCGAGAACGAAAACGTTAAATATAGACCTGCCTGAACCGTTCGGAACGGAACGTTTTAAAAAATAATAATTTAGTTTTCAAGCCCTGGCACAAACATTTACACATTTCATTAGCAGAAACACACGAAAAGTTACATGGTTTGTTGTGAAATGATTAAATATGCATGGGTAGCTCCGTAGCTCATATGGAATGCATATTATACAGTAAAGGTCAAACAATTGCATCTGAACACTGAGAAAGTGCAGCGCGCCATGACATTTTCCTCTCCTATTTGAGGTTATACTTCCCTCTAGTGGCGGTTTAAAGTAGTGACTCTTTTTTTTAATCATGTAAAGTACTCACCAATTTTCGGCTCGCGAGCTACTTTCAAGATGAGCAAGCCTCCGAGATCTACACATAATAAAATGCCACACGCATATTTTCTTAAAACATTAACATTGTGGAATATAGATTCTGTACTTTCGAATTACATTATATTTTAATTGCCCTTATATTTCAGTTCTGAGTCCGCGGGGATGGTCCCGTAACGCCGACGGTCGATCATGATTGACCCAGAGAGCACCCCTGATGTAAAGACAGCGCATGTATTGAATTGTTTGTTGTGTTCATTATCGTGCTGTGCTTTGTAATTCACTGTGTTGAATCTACTCTGATAACTGTGTTGAATCTACTCTGAATCTACTCACTCACATGTGTGAGTGGCTCTTTCTCACACTCACACATGTTTTTCTTACTCTGTCTCGCTCTTACTTATTGAATCTGTATTGCAGATTTCACAGATTACTACAGAAGGGATGAACATCAAAATCTCCTTCTTTATGATGCAGAATAAAAATACAAAACATGTATAAATAGTTATGTATCGACATTGATTTCATCCCTTTTTTGTTGTTGTTGTTGTTGTTGTTGATTTGTCATTATATTTACTTGGTGTCAGACCAGGAAATTTGCAAATATGTTTGAAGCAGCATCAAATGTTCTGTAGGTCAGGTAATCATACCTACACTCCCCCTTCACTTTATGATTACGTTTCCTTCTTATTACTCCCCTATTTCTTTTCTCATAAAAATAAATAAATAAATACTATTTAGATAGGTCTCCAGGACAGCTAGCACAGAGCCAAACAACCAGGGGCGCCAGTGTGTGAGGGTGGGGGGACGTATTTGCTAACAACAAGCCCCAGCAGCTCCCAAGCTATTACAACCAGCGCCGGTTAACCAATCAGGCGTTAAGATCGGGGCGTTGCTTCAGTCCGACTTAGATAGGGGCACGTGTGTGTAGTGGTATGAGTGTAGTGATGTGAATGAATGAATGAATGAAGAAATGAAATTTATTTAACGACAGACAGTACAGAGCCATTGTTCAGTTCAGCATGTTACATAGCAAAATAGATTAATTCATTGCAGCATGTTACATGAGTCATGAAAAGATGGATATACACAGGATTAGCAAATTGCTAGATTACACCTGGCTGTCGGAATGTGTGATTTAGTGCTTTTATTGTTAGTCCTCATTTAATAGTACTGTGATTTTTGTTTCTTTTAGCCCGCCGGGTGCGTGCTACCAATCGTGTGCTGTGCTTACTGTTGTTCTTCTGTTTTTTATATGTTCGAGGCGCGACCCGACTTGCAATCGGGGAGCAAAGGGGTGGTCCCCCAAAACCTAACCCCGGCCGCCTGCCCCAGAAAGGAAGAGATCAATAAATAAAGGTTGACTGGCTTTAATCTGTCTCCTGTGTCTGTGTCACCTATGCCGCTTATACCGGCAGACCTGTATCCTGGTGTGCCCTTACATATGATTAGATATAATTCGTACAGAATATTTGGTGGACCTTCAAACATCAGTGCATTTCGCATGAAAATTGTTGTCACTGAAGTCGTTGGCACTGGAAGACTTACAGAAGTATGCAAATGTTAAATGAATTGAAATACAGTCGTATTTAGTTTGTCAAAAGTAGCTATTATAAACACATCCCACCCTACACAACACTGGAGGCTTCTAAATCTACAGGGACCTATCAGGAATACTGTTCCACTGTTTGGTCATCACTGGCATCATCACATTCCACACCCTACACCAGTGTTAGAAAAAAAGTATTCAATTGCAAGATTGAAAAGCATGATTGTGTTTAACTCTTGGGTGATTGATAACTGTCAGAAACTGCATGCCACGAGTCTTGGGATTACTAGAGTGTT
This sequence comes from Bregmaceros cantori, assembly GCA_900302395.1. Lineage (NCBI taxonomy): Eukaryota > Metazoa > Chordata > Actinopteri > Gadiformes > Bregmacerotidae > Bregmaceros > Bregmaceros cantori. The sequence continues at coordinate 2,768 of OMKY01255338.1, forward strand.
CAAAAAAACATTCAGGTACTCCATAAAGGCCTGCCTGAAGTAATCAAGGGTAATTCCACTTCACATAATGCACAATGCGAAGTAAGCGTGTGAACCTTTCAATTGTTCCTATTGTTGTTCAAGTCTGCTTTTGAATGAGGTGTCTTGAAGTATATTTAGGACATTGATGTTGAAGGCCGATCTGATGTTGAGAAACTGGATGCTAACACTGGTGACAGACCGTTTGGACAGTTCAACATTGACTGCATTGCTAATACTCTGGCACGGAACGTGGAACGTATCTTTGGGCTCTACTTTCAACGGCCTTGAGAGTGAGCAGAAGTGAATGGGAGTGAAGTGGAGGCCGGGGCTATAGCTTGTGAGAAGTTGGGAATTGGGGAGGGGGGGCGGCTGTGTAGTGTTGGGCTGAATACCCCTCCAGGGGGCAGCATTGTGTGTCTCTTGTGTGAATTCTCAAAGCGGCAATAAAGAATGTTTCCACCATCTTTACCAGCAAGGCAAGGGGGCAGGCGTTACATCCAATGGTTGCTCGGAGACAAGCACGGGCTAGCAAGAGGTTAGGGGTTAGATAGCGATGTTTACCAGCCTCGGTAGTCATGCACACGTTTGTGCAAATTATTGTTGCACATTTTTAGAAGCTTTTGTAAAATGGTGGTGCAAGTATGTGGGTGCATGTATGTCTGGGTGCCTATATGCGATGTGGATGGATGGTTACATAGCATCTCACCCTTCCACGGTGCCGTGGTCAAGTGTTCAAGCAGTCCAGTAGGAGCTGCGGTGAGCGAGTGCCAATTGATGACATTTATTCCCAGTGTGAAGTCTAGTGGTCCTGTTGAGATCGACACCTCATCGATGCACTCTGAAGCAATCTGATCCACGCTCCAGCATCAATAAAGACCGTAGGAGAGTTCAATGCATCTCCTGGGCATACAAGGACACTGATGTTACAGCAATTCCATCAGCAACCTCTTCCTTTTGCAAGCAATTGAGGTAACTAACGGTACTTTATACAAGAGCATGCAGACAGGTAACCACAGAGGACAAAGGAGGTCAAACAACTCAGAGCCCAATTGGGACTGCTGCAGTACCTTACAAGCATCGGAAGAGATCTCCTACTCGTCCACCAGATGCGTCCGTCTCCACTGGACGGTTGCATTCGTAAAGTGCAGCTGCTACCTGGTACAACTTGTTCTGGCAAGCCACAACAATCTACTCGCCATGTTGATGTAGGCGATCAATAATCTTGTATTCTATTAAATATCCTGCAACTAAAACGCCTCTGAAGTCCGGATATTGATGGAAATAAAACCCCCAAACTAACATTAATGATTATTTTTAATGAGATTGGGCTGAACTTGCATGCCACTTCCACCCATGTTTAAGAACCCCGTTAAGCAAGTGCAATGTGGGAACTAGTCGATGTTCTGGTTTTCCAGGTTAACTACAACTGTGCAGAAGATGGTCACCAGATATACAGATGTTCACGTGTGCCTAGCCTGTAGACGCAGGTAAATGAGAAGGGCTAATCTTCTCATCTTCTTACAAAGATGCATTCATTGAAGGCGACATAGTACCCATCCTCAACACTGGCAAGTGTACTTAAGCCTCAGAGGCACCTTACGTTACTGATCCTGAAGGAATTCTGCAGTCTAGAGGCAGTAGTGTAACGCAGGAATAGTTCCAGCACTACACTAATGGCTGCATGTATGTGCTTTCACTATACATATGTGCGTGCATCTAGTTCACAGCATGCCAAATTAGGAATGACACTGTGATATCAACGCAGTGCCGGAGCGAGCAGAAGACTTTGAACTTTTTTCTGGTGGGTGTACAGGGTGTTTCTCCCTGCACTGGGCCTGCAAAGGGTACAAGCAACCGGTGTTGTTTCAGGAGGTTGTGACGTGAAACTTCTGGCCATCATTTTTGTCTATATTTGAATGGAGGTGCGTATTGCTCAATATCGCACTCTGGGGCCCTGGACGACGGTGCGCGGGGCTGCTGGATTGGAAACGCAATCAAGTAAAGAGTAAAGCCAAGTTGATACATATGTAAGTAGCATCTTGTGTCTTTGTGTGTGACTTTATGTATGTGTTGTATTTTAAGATTTCCCCCGGGGTATCCAGCGAACGCGACAAGCGTCGTGACTAGAACCAGCTTGAAGGGTTCAGAACCTGACCTTCCCGATGCCCAGGCCCAGTTTCTCAACCCCCGCATCCGCCATGGCTGTTGATAGGCTGTTGAATGCTGTAAGGATTTTTAGTGGATGTAATGATTTTGAGTGCGCTGCGGTGCAAGGTCCCTTGGTGTTAACGTGATAACTTTTGAACAGATAGATTTTATCCCAGATTCGGCCTAGGCTATGTTCATAATGAAATTTTTGTTTGGTTTATAACTTCTTACCTGGTGGATGGATTTGCCCCCAAAACAATTCTTTACCTTTACATTTGTTTTCACAATAGTTGTTTGGTTAAAAGATAAAGCATATACATTTCATTTAATATAAAGCATTTTTTTCTTTTCTTTTTTTCTATTTATAGAATTCCTCTAAATATTGGGTATTATGAAATTGCACACAAATAACAAATTGGCAATTATGTATTTATTTTATTTTTATTTTTTATTATATATTTATGTTGGGGCAACATTAACAACATTAACCATGGCAGATCGTATCTCCCATATATCTTATATACTGGGAAAGAGAGAGAGAGCGGGATAGAGAGTTTCTCTTGTGCCATTATGATCTCCTGGGCTCTTTCTCCATTGTTGTTGGCAAGTGAGGCCCCACATGAATGGCTGCGTAACCACTGAGTTCTGTCCCATTAGAAGGCAAAGGCGGGGGAGGAGAATTAATTTGACCTTTTGTTTTTGCTTCTATAGCCTTACAATACAACACACGACCACCTGTGGTTTGCAGATAATCATGTGTGCATGTGTATGTATGACTGTGTGTGTGTGTGTGTGTGTGTGTGTGTGTGTGTGTGTGTGTGTGTGTAAATATCTGGCGCATGTAGAAATGTTTGACAAACATAAAGTCAAATCTCTTTGGCATCGAGGCCTAGAGGCAGACGTGCATTTTGGAGCCTCAAAACATTTCTTGGCTTTCTCGCTTTTTTTTAAAGTGAAGAGGTTTTTGTCAGGAGATGGTATCGGTGGTTGTGTGTGATGCACCTGTGTGCAATCGTCATCAGCACTACACCAGCTAGATTGTCACCAACCCTCTTAACAGAGAGAGAAGATGGAAGTCTTTAATAAAATTCAGTATTCATGCCAAATTCCTCTAAGCTTCTAAGATCCTCAGCTGCAGCCAGCGCGCTTCAAACTCACAATGCTAGGCGCAAACATTTCACTTGACACTTATGTGTGGTAAAGTTATCAGTGCCACAGCGTCCAAAGTGTTTGTAGTGACATTGGTTGTGAGTTTTGTTTATTATTAGGATTTAATTAGGTTATTTCCTCACCTTGAGGAGTTTGGTGTACTTTGTGGATGTTGGGAGCATTTGTTGCAGTTAGTCCAATAATTAGAATTGGTGGGGCTCTGTGAAAAACGGCACTGACACCTTACATAATAACTTGGGGAAAAAACTTTAATAAGAACTTAAATGAATAAGTTAATAAAAATAAAAATGGTGGATCATTCATTCCCCACCACAAATGATGAAAATATAGCTATCACTATGAAAAAAACAAAGGCTCTCTAAAAGTCCTGCAGGAGCAGAATTGGGCCATACACATTGTGCAACAGAGATTTAGAGATCTTTATATGTTTTGTGTGACCTTGGGGACGACTTTGAGAGGACGATCTTCACTGTCCGCTAAAAGACTCCATTCATTCCCATTTTCTTCAATATTAATGACCGCCCAGAAACATCGAGAGCTGTATTGTGGGAAACATTTAAGGTTGTAGTACTGGGTGAAATGATTTCATATTCATCTAATGTTACTGTAATAAACAAGATAAAGCTGAACTGAAGACTTTATCAGAGGCTATTTAAAAAATTGATAGCTCCTATTGTTCCAACATGACAGGCTGTTTATGCATCTTCAATCCAAATATGACACGATAACAATTTCTAAGGTCCATACATGTCTTTCATTTCCAGACAACAATTTTTCGAATCTGGAGACAAAGCCGGAAAACTGCTGGCTCAGCAGGCGATATTACATATTCTCCTAAGCTCATAAATTCTGTTTTTAGAGATTTCTATGCTAAACATTATACTTCAGAGAATATGTATACCATGAACCTTGCTTTGCCCTAACTGGCCTTGATTCCGAACCAAGACCCATAGTAATGTGGGTAGAATATTGTCCGTTACAACCCATCTAGCCCGGCGGCTCATCCTTCTAAAATGGAAAGACCCCCTTCCTCCTACTTTCCAGATGTGGTTTAATGGCATACTGCAATGTATGAAGTTGGAGAAACTCAGGTTCTCCCTGAAAGGTTTGATTGCTCTGTTTGAGCGTACCTTAGAAGAGGGGACCTCTTCTAAAACATCTGGACACCATGTCGTCTTCCAATAATAACAACAATGCTTAATACCAATATTACTGATAAACTCTCTCACCCCCGTCTCCCCCATGTGTTTGTATTTTTATAATTTGTTAATTTTTACATTTTATATGAATGTATACTTGTGTATCCCTGTTGATTTACAGTATCTTGTTTTTCATGATGTTCAATTTCCAAAAAAAAAAGAAAAAGTGGACATGCTGATGTTTGTGTTGTTTGCTGATGTCAAAAATAAATTTCACCTATCTATTAATATATATTATATTTCAGATTGGAACTAACATTGGTAAAATGTTACCAAAATCAATTCAGTGGCTCATTATGTATATGCTGTGATGGGGCACCACCATTCTCCTCCTAGTAACCCCAACCGGCATTGCCAATAAAGACACTTCTTCGTACCGCCAGGCGGCTTCTGATTGGGTATCGGCACATGGTGCCCCTTTCCCATTGGGTGTCGCTGTTTCCGGGGCTCAGTGGGCACCGAGCAGAGCTGTGCATACATGAGTTTCAAGGGACTTGCAAATTAAAATTCGCGTGTATTAAACTCCAGTGCTGTGATATAAATTGTAATGTTTGGAGCGTAGTGATGTTTGGCAGTAATTGCAGTGAACTGATTCACATGTTGAATCAATGTTACTATTTTAGTAAGACAGTCGTGAAAACACGTATTCCAATGATCTCAAATTAGATGGATAGAAAGACACACGCTGTGATCGTCACGCGCAAATCGCACACACACACACACACACACACACACACACACACACACACACACACACACACACACACACACAGACAAGATCACGTGACCAGAGTGGTCACTTCTCCCCATCTCTACCATCTGTTGACGCAACCAGCGTGTAGTTGCATGGCTCTGGGTGACGTGTAGTAGTAAGCAGATCGGGGGGAGAGAGAATGGCTGCTAGTGGAGGTACGTTCTGCTTGATGATGTCTGTGTTTTGATCACAGACACATACACTCTTTAAACTTATTTTTTTTAATTTAGTATTGCAGACTACCGATGATCGCGCGTCCCGGGTTCATTCACTGCCAGTCGTTTCAGTTCGGCGAGTGTGTGAGTTGCCGCTGGCACTGTGTGTGCAGTGGGGGGGGAGTCGGACGGCGGCGGACGGTTAGCCTGGCTAAGTTAGCCCAGCCGGGGGTAAGGAGGGGGTTAACGCAGCTAAAGTTAGCCTGTTTAGCTTGCCCCACTGCTGAGGGGAATTGAGGATGGTAGTCTACAACCTGGATTGCTAACTTTAGCACCCGATGTCCCAGACGTTTTTTTTACTGTTCGTTAGAACAGCATTTGTTTGTTTTCTTGTTTTGTTTTGTTTTTTGCCAAAGCCCGTGTAAAGTTTGCGTTTTCGTTACAGCGCTGGACTAACTATTCTGACTTTGTTGTTTAGCCCAAAACGTTTTTTTAGCCGGCTAACGTCGACACAGACAGCCAACGAACTGCAGCTGTCGTCCCAAGATAACAAGTGTGAACGGGCTAGCCGGTTTGACGCGTTCATGAAGTCAGCCTTTAGCATAACAACTGTGTCACCAGGCCGTTTAAACTGGGCTGTTTCGCCTCAACATTGCTCACCTCTCGCAGTTGACAAGTTGACGCTTAGTCGTTATTTTTTTTTAGCACGGCAATCGTTGGTGTTAGCATTTAGCATGACAGGTGTGTGTGTGTGTGTGTGTGTGTGTGTGTGTTTGGCCCGATAGATGTGAGGACATGTTGTTAGCAGCGGCTAGCTCCACGGATAGCCCAGATTCGCACAAAAGCCCATAACCGGACATGTTTTAATACGAGTAATTCAAAGCGCCCCAAAGGACCTCACATTGAGACTTGCAACCAATCCTTCCAACCGACACATTTAGGTCTAACATCAAGTCATCGCCGTTAAGGCGATACGAATATGACATAATCTTCATAAGCGCCGACGTTGCGCAAAGTGCTGTAACATGAATGCCTTGTAATCGGGAATACGTGAATATTTTCATTGTCATGGGCTTGAAAGTTTGTATTTCCTACAACATTCGACAGGAAGAAAATAAGCAAAGCAGAGACAAACGCATCCAGTACACTTGAACCTCTTGAACTAAACGGGTTAAGCATAACGTGGGAGTCGTTCTGCCTAACGACTCTCTCATCATGAGACTCCGGCCATACAATGCCATTTCACATTTTATCAACAATGTCGAGGAAAAAAGGGAAAGTGGTGGCCATGTCCAGTGGTTTCCTTACTCTGAAGTCAGCTTGAACTAGTGGAGCTATAGGAGTTACAAGGTTGAAATATCCGAGGTGTTCCACTACTTCCATTATCAACAAAAAGTTAGTCAGTTTGGCCGCTGCCGCCAGGCCGTGAACAACAGCCCTATACAATCATTCCCCAAGTGATTTCAACATGCTGATGGGAAACGATGTGTTGTGATTAATGATGCCAAAGACTATACTAATTTATTGTTAAATTAATTGGCGTCACTGAGGTTGCTTGTTTATTCGTTTTTGTGTTCAGTTTCATTTAATAAACACCTATGCCAATATAAGGATTAAGAATCACTGGTTCGTTGTAGCTTACCATGACTCCTTGTTCTGCAAATGAATCTACTATTATTACCACCACCGTCAGCCTTATTTTTGCCATATTATCTAGCAGCACCAAGAACGTTGTTTTAAAAAAAACCTCATAACGATTAGTCGATTAATCAACATGATATGAGCGATTAATCAAATAATGCGTTAACTGAACGTTGACATCCATAGTGCGTGTTCGTGCATAATGCCTATAGCTGTTGCAAGTGGTGGGGTGGCCGAGTCGATGCAGCAGGGCGTGCAGGCTGTAAGAGGTGAAAGCGCTATGCATCAACGAGGCTTAAAAAACGGGAGCTTAGCTTGAGAAGGTAAGGCTTGGCTAAGCGTCACCGCGTTGACGAGCTAGAAACGATTCCATTAACGGAGCTTAGTCAAGCCTAACCTGACTAAGCAGTTAGGCATGAGAAGTCGCAGAATTGTTGAAGTGTTGCAAAACGACCATAAAATGAAACGGGAGACTGTATAGATAGTGGAAATCACCATAATAATTGCGTGGCGAATTATAATGCGATGTAAAATACGAGCCGACACATTGAATAGTCTGCTCATGTTTCGCCCAAAGGATGGCCAGTTAATGTGCTTTGCATGACTCACAAAACCACTGGAATTAAAAAAATATATTATATTTTATCTTTAGAAAAGGCAGAAATGTTTTTAAATGTGAGTTTCATACTGTTGTTGATACCATTTAAGTAACCTCCTGCCTCACATGTCTTCCAACTCTGTCGTGGTGCAAGTCTTTCCTTGTGTTTTTGCATGGCTGGAGAGCTCTAGTTCGATTCCCACTCCCGGCGAATATTTTATTTAAATTAAATATTTTTAGAATGTAATTGCGACAAAACACTACACGTCAAATGCAACGTTAACATTCCATTACTCCAATTGCCATGTAGATGGTTTTGCATATATAAAGTAAAAGTGTCTGTCCGACCCGGGATTCGAACCGATTTGCTATGGACTAAGTAACATTGGTGGCCAGGATTTACAAGATATTTAAAGACACAGACACCAGAGAGCCATAGTGACCGCAGAGAGAGCGTTTAGTCCTGCAAGACTTGGTTTGTTGAATAAATGTGACGCAGGCATTGCGGCACTAAGATGCGGACTGTTGACCGTTTCGGTGTTGGCTTTTTAAAAAATATATCTATATGCCACAAAGTATGACATACGGTACTGTGTCCTAGGGGTGCACTTATCCGCGGAAGCAGCTTATGTTTTGGCTGGTTGGTTTGTCCCCAAGATAACTGAAAATGCTGTGCACGGATTGGATGCAATTTTGCAGTTGTTGGAAATTACAAACTGAAGAATTGTGTTTCTCTAGCCTATAAGTAACATAATCATACTTGATCACCAACTTGCCGATAGATGGCTTGGCGCTTACTGCGGTCACGCTACCAGACTTCCGGGTCGCAGCGGCCGCTGGCTTGTGCTGAGCATGTTCGCCGGTGGCGTCAATCACAATCGCGCTACTCTAGGAGCACTTGTATTGATAATGGGTTGCCACACATACTGCCAGCACTAAAAGTACTATATATTTTTTTGTACCACTACGAACCAACGCGGGTGAGAACATAACCTGCTCCGTGGGCTACTCCCGGCGCAAATAACTAGAAGCACTTGGAGATTGCAAACTTTTTCCAGAGTTGTTGGAAATGGCGAGAGAAAGAAGTCAATTTTGGTGCATTTCTGTAGCTTATTGGTAACATTTCTATTCATGAAAAGTGCTCTATAAATAAAGTTTGATTTGATATTAATGGGTGAACGATCCCCTGTTCTCCATAGAGACATCACGCATGGCCGTGGTCTCCCGTAGCTGCGCCCAAGGCGCATTGAGTCTCCCATTTTTCACTGGCGGTGCCATTTCCGAACGTTTCTGATCGCATTCGGGATGTTTCGGAATTAAATCATGGCCGACAGCAACTTAAGATTGTCTGCTCCCCATCTTTGCATCAGCTTGCCTTGTATAGCACAGCGGTAGTATACTCGACTAACGACAACGTCCCGAGTTCGAATCACATCGTGAGCACTTCTTTACGTCTTTTTTTTTCAAGCTGCAAATTGCGCCTTTTTTTCTTTTAATTTTAGGTTATATTAGGTTTAGGGGTTAGGCGCAGATTTGCAATCTCTGAGTGCTTCCAGTTGTAACTGTAATAATGTTAAAACACTGATGTGGCTCTGTACTTCGTCAGGCCCGCAGCTCTTCATTTCTTTTAGTCATTCTCCAAGATTGTTCTGGAAGCTGTGCCCATGAGCATAGCAGCCTGTTTTCATTTCTCGTGTTATGTCACATGGTCTTAATCCCACTTCAGCCAGCAGTCTGGGGCATCCTAGAATGTCTCAGTCAGTATGGAAGATGCTGAACGATTCACACTTAGCCGCTCATTGAAGTTGAGGTGACCTCAAAAGTCATGTTTTTAAATGATCTTCTGTGTAGCATTTGGTCGTGAGGTCATAGTAGACCATTTAAAACTGTGTTCTGATCGTTTTGTGATTGCTTTATGTTATCCACTCGCTGTCTTGAAAGTGAGACTACTGTATTTTTGGCTTCCTGGTACTGGTAGGCATACGCACACATTGAGCATGCAGCTACACTGTAAATGTGCCTCTTCATCGTTAGAGAATACAAACAATGTTTTTTGGAAGAAAAAAAAAACGCTTTGTCACCTATACTAATATTAATTTTTAAACAAGACATCTGCTCTCAAATTCAAACTCTACAATGGAGGGGACTGACCTATCATGGCTTAAAGTTGAGGTGGCACCCATCGTGCATTGACTTGTCATAATTATTATTTTTTTTTGTTGCATAGAAGTAAAACAATTTTAGAAGGGCTGAAAATCTTCCAACACATTTAATAGCCACATTTTGGGGCCAAAATAAACAAAATAATTGAATCATCACGTTTTTAACGCGTTAACGCATCAACTCAATAACAATGCTAATTTATTTAACTTAATCAACAGAAAAAAATTATACTGGCAAGCAAACAAATCGACCATTAGATGGCGTCGTTCTAATCGTGTGCAATGCAGGGACGTTTTATTCCTCGCTCAGAAACGGACACATTCGCTGACCTTGTTTTGTGTATATCATTAGATGCGCAATGGCATATGTATGGAAGTTTGTGTTACGTGCGAGTCAAATTATTAGCGCGCCTCATCGCTCACTCACATCATTGCTAATGTCTCTCTCCATGATCTGTCTCTCCTTCTTTCCATCTCTCGCTCTGTCTCTATCTCTCTCTCTTGGATCATAGTAGATTATAGATGGTAAAAAGACATATCTATACATAAAACAAAGACATTCTCTCTCTCTCTCTCTCTCTCTCTCTCTCTCTCTCTCTCTCTCTCTCTCTCGACATAAAATGAAGAGATTTTAAAGCATCATGTGAGAACGTTTTGAAATGCATTTTAAGGCATCAACAAGCTACATCGACCTAGTTTCCGCAACAATGTTTGATTTGTTTGCCACGGGTTGAAGAAGGATGTGCACGAGTGGAGAAACATGTTGCACTTCAACTTGTTTTATGTCACTCTCCCATGTTTCAAGGAAGGCACTGTGTTGTGTGCACTTGACTTGCGATTTGAAATGTGAAAATGGATGTATGTATAATGCAATATACATACAAACATACATACCCCCACGTACCACCAAGAGCGTGCTCACGTACCACTGGTGGTACTTGTACCACAGTTTGCGGACCTCTGTTCTAGCGGATACAAATGATTGGTTGGGTGTGTGTGGACGCGCTGGCTCACATGTGGCCAACCACTGACAGCGCGGCAGCCGGCAGCCGGTGTTTGTATGTCAATGCCGACTCGCCGGGGACAAAAAGATACATTTTAAAAAATTAACTGACAGCACTAGTATCCAACTTGACAGTCCTTCAGCATTTCAGGCAGTCTACTGTAAAATGTAAATGTAGGTCATTATTTACTACGGAAAATTAAAGATTCGGTTGGTTGGTCAAAAAAGATTTTGGTCGACGAAATCCTTAATGATCGGCTATCGTTTAATCGATTTAATTGTGCCCGTCCCTAATGACACATTTTCTGTAATCCCTTAATATAAAGTTAAATATCGCTGTGTTTGTCTGCTATATGATATGTTTCACTGAAATTGCTGATCCAAACAGCCAATCATTTTAAAGGAACATCTTGGAAATGATGAGGGGTCCCTGATCTTTTGCATATGACTGTATATAGCATAGCGCCAGCAAATACATGATGAATGGTTTATTTGCGTTTTTTATTTTTTTAAATGGCTGTGTAATGTGATCTTTCCGCAGAGGTAGGGAAGCTACTACCGGTCCAGAATGGAGCGCCCCCCAGCACCACCTACAGCGGGGTTGATGCGGTGCATGCGTGTAGCATCTTGCAGCAGCTGAAGGCTCTCCTGGATCAGGCTCAGCTCACAGACATTGTGGTGGAGGTGGACCACGGAGACACCTTTTCCTGCCACCGCAACGTGCTGGCTGCCATAAGCCCTTATTTTAGGTAATGATTTAGGTTAGGCCACTAGGATTAATATTCTATACAGTGTCACTGTATAGAATATTAAACTCATATCTTACTATATATATATATATATATTTTATTATTTTATTTATTTATTTATTTTTCTGGCCAAATGTCCAAAGTCTCTGTATAAATCCATAACCTGGCAATAAACAATTCTGATTCAGAACCTTGACAATATGTATAACTTCTGCACCATTACCACATTCAATTGACGTGGGAATGTTCGGCAAGGCGCTTCCCAGGTCGTCATCCACTTTCAGACCAGTGGTACGCAATAACCACATTTTATAAATGGTCGTGGAAGGGGTGAAAAACAATATGTACCAAATCTTGCGACCATTGGAAAGATGAATGAAATTTTCAAATTTATTTTAAATGAACAAACCATTCCACTGCTTAAAGACTTTTCAGGAACATTTCAGGAATGCTGCCCCAATATAAGCCGTTCCAATTTCCCCCCGTTAGGTCGATGTTCACGAGTGGCCTCACAGAGAGCAGTCAGCGACAGGTCCGCATCGTGGGCGTGGAGTCTGAGTCTATGCAACTGGTCCTGGACTATGCATACACATCTCGCGTCACACTGTGCGAGTCCAACGTGCAGGCACTGTTCACGGCAGCCAGCATCTTCCAGATCCCCGCGCTCCAGGACCAGTGTGCCAGCTTTATGATCAGCCGTCTGGACCCGCAAAACTGCATTGGGGTGTTCATGTTTGCTGATGCCTACGGACATCAGGAGCTGAGGGAGCGCTCGCAGGATTACATTCGCAAGAAGGTGTGGTTTGTCATTGAGCCGACTATTTTCTGTGATTTTGATTTTCCTTTAAATGGAGATATATAGTTACTCCAACTTCTATATCTAATGCTCTCCTTTGTTTTGTGTGCATGCCAGTTTGTGTGCGTGTCACGGGAACAGGAGTTCCTGCAGGTGACCAAGGAGCAGCTGGTGAGCCTTTTGAACAGCGACGACCTCAACGTAGAAAAGGAGGAGCACGTCTATGACGGCATAGTCCGTTGGTTGGAGCACGATCGAGCCGGTCGTGAGCATCACCTCGGCCAGGTCTTCTCCCTGTGCATCCGCCTGCCGCTGCTCGACCGCGCCTTCCTGAGTCGCATCCCAGCGCCCTTTGCCGGTGCCCTAGCACTGCCGAAAGAAACACCCGGCAATGAGGCCACAAAGGTTGGGATTTTCAGATTTTGCCAAAAAAGTCCCAAGTCAACTCCAAGTCAAATCATCATTAACATGCTGTAATTTTAGCTCCAGAATCTGATTTTAATAAAGTCAAAAGCATTCAATAGGTTTGCTTTTATAATAGCATTGTTAGATTTTTTTTTTGCTACTTTATTAAAATCAGATTCTGGAGCTAAAATTACTGCATGTTAATGATGACTTGATTTGGACTTGACTTGGAACTTGACTTGGCCAAGAAGGACTTGAGACTTGAAAGAGGGACATGGCCGCATCTCTTATGCCTTGTAGCAGGTTTTACACATTGAGAACTCTATCAAGGGTGTAAGTCAAGCAACTGACTCGTAGGTCTTGTTCAATATATCTCTGCAGAGACTGTGATGTTTGCCTTGGAAGGGGAGACAAAAATCAAGTGCACAAATGAAATGCTGCATGCGTCTACTAAAGAGGCATGCAGCATATCTACCGTGGAGAAAAAAAATAAATATTTGATACACTGCTGATTTTTCGAGCCCTCCCATTTGCAACAAACAGATCTGTAATTTGTCTTATAGCTACACATAAACCGGAACATTCCTAGTCGAATCGCATAAGTCGAGCTCAATATGACATTTTCACCAAATTGAAAAAATAAATCCATGACTGAAACACAATTTTGGGTAAATCATTCATATTCCCAGGAAATAGCCAAGAAATTGTGAAATCGGTTTTACTATCAACACCTTGTTTTCTTCTATAGCGTCCTAGATTCTCGTAAACTGCAAGTATTCATTGATAATTTCTGAAATTTGTCACCCCCAATCGAAGGTGGCAAGCGGGCGGAGTGATGGCGTCCCGGACGGTTGCTCGAGGCGTCTGGGGATGACCGCCTCAGAGATGGTCATCTGTTTCGATGCGGCACACAAACATTCAGGCAAGAAACAGACTGTACCCTGTCTAGACACTGCCAGCGGACGCGTCTTCAAACTCTGCAAACCGCCCAATGACTTGCGAGAGGTAAGATTTAAATGGATGTTATTCATATCACTGGTATTTACTAGCTGCCAGTACTAACGATATAGGGATTAAGCGAGCATGTGACATTAAGATCAGTAATGGGTGGGGCCCATTATTTGGTGGGGACTTTACTTGCACCCCATCCAAAATTGATTCCAAATCATTCCTAATTGAACAAGGGTCACATTTTTTTCACATTCACAACCTTTAATCTGACCTTATTACTTAAATGTATATCTATTATTCGTTTGTTTTTTTTCAATTAGGCCAAGATCGAGACTGATTGAAAGTCTTATTCTCCTCTTCCTTCTTTATTCTCTCTTCTTTCCAGTACACCGTTAAAGCAGTTCTGTAACCAATTCCAAATTACTGTCCTTAAGTGGGCAATCATAGTTGAAAGGTAGTTCGGTAAATAGCTGCTATATTCCTTAAATCTTAAAAACGAAAACACTTTTGTGAAGCGCCTTAGGGCAGCTTCGGCTGCGATTTTGGCCCTATATATAAAAAAAAATGAGTTTTTTTTTCTCAGGACCTCAATGTAGTCAAAAGTTTGAGCATTTGCTGCCGCCTAGTGGCCACTACGTTGACCGCTACCGTGCGTATGGGTTGTGTTCACCGCTTTGGCACATCACTGCAATTTCATGACTATATTTTTACGAAATTTTAGTTAATCAGCACGAACACAATTATTGTGCTTTTTGATTTATTTATAATTGTTGCTTATTATGTAAACCATTTAAAAATATTGATTTTTCCTGACAATTTGAACATGGACGTGATTGAACCAACGACTCACGGAGAACAATTGCACATCCTCTACACAGTAATAAATAAGACAGTATATCATATTAGCTTAAAAATACTGTACATTTTGAGTTGCTTGATTTTCTCAATTATAATCATTGGCATTTTTTAATAATGTTAAAGCAAGATTGACGGCCCTAGTATTTACTATATTATATTCACTGTACCAGGGTGTGTAGCAAATGTCCGAAGTCAATTTCCAGTGTGTTTATGCATGACTGGATAAAAGAAATTCTGATTTACTATTTAATAATGTACAATCAACTTAATCTACTTGTACAAGGTTGTTTTTTCACCTGGGAGACTGAACATGTCAAATGAATATCTAAGAAGTGGAAAGTAGGAGGCAGGGGGGCATTTTTCATTTCCCGTTGTTACACGCTAGGTCTGCAGTCTGGCATACTGGGTGTCCAAACATTGTTGCTACTCGGGTAAATATGGGCAGGCCTATAAACTTGACTCACAGTGAAGTTTGAGTGTGCATCACATTTTAGGCGACCACCCCTTTTAGGCGGGGCACTCCAAATGCGTGTTTCACAACCACATTGCACGCAAATAAGGCTGCCATCTTTCCTTCGCACCTCTTGCAAGTCACCCAAAAAGCATCATTATGTGATTTGTATTCCGTTGGTCTTTGCAGGTTGGTATCCTGGTGTCCCCTGAGAACGACCTGTACATTGCTGGAGGCTACCGGCCCAGCAACAGTGAGGTGTGCATTGACCACCGTGCTGAGAGTGACTTTTGGCAGTATGAACATGCTGCCAACCGCTGGGTGATGCGCGCGCCTCTCCTTCGTGCCCGTATCGGCTGCCGACTGGTCCATTGCTGTGGCAAGTTGTACGCACTCGGTGGGCGTGTGTATGAAGGCGACGGGCGCAATGCGCTGAAATCTGTGGAATGCTACGACGCACGGGACAACCGCTGGACGGCCGTCAACCCAATGCCAGTGGCCCTGGAATTCCACAGCGCCGTAGAGTACAAGGACCGCATCTACATCCTTCAAGGTAACGTGAGCATATTGCACGCTAATGCTTAGAGATATGATTGATTAGTTATTTATTTATACCTGCAGGTAAATTCAGGTTGCAGTGAATGAAACATTCGACAACAAGCATTTAACCAAGCATAATACAACAGCACGATAAATACAAAGAATGGCATAAAACAAAATGCGGAACAGACAAATAAAAATCAACATCTCATCATCGTCATCTTGTGCTGCGTCAAATGATAGTCCCCTCAACTGACAACCACAAATGATCACCGTCCTTTATTGAGGAGTATGATGGCTGCAGGGACAAAGCTGGACCTATGTCTTTTAGTTCTGGTCTTAAGTACCGTGTACCTGCGGCGCGATGGGAGGAGCTTAAACTCACTAGGAAATGGGAATATTGTTTACTGAGTTCAAGAGATTAATCTACTAATATAAATGTATATAATATAATAATAAATATATATAATCGGCACATATCGCAGGCGGTGATATGTGCTGAGTCATTTATGTCGCTGTCCCTCTCACTTTTCCACACACACACACACACACACACACACACACACACATTCGCAGACATCTCAACTCCCCCGCTCATTGTGCAATTCAGCAAATCCCCCGTCCCTGAACAACCACTTGTTTGAATGCATGGAGCGTCAGCCGGCTATATATTTTCAATGTAATGGGGGTAGCGATCGTAGTAGTTACAAGCTGAATTACTTTTTCATATAAATAGTTCAAAACATTACTACTAGTACCTACTGATGTTTTATAAAATTCACATGCATTTGCAACATCAGCATTTTCGTTTAGTTCTAAAACTTCACTACAAAGTCCTGGGGATATTGTAGTTAGGCCCTGAGGGATGAAGCCATAATATGTATGGCAAATCCTTTGTTTTATCGTATCCATGGTTATTTGAAGCATAGAAAATCATGTATCAAGAGCCTGATTTAGGCTTGAGCTTGCAAGACTTGAAACGGAGGGCAGGTCTTCAAGCTCGGGCATACTTGTACTAGCCATGGTGTGTGCTCTGCTTCTGGCACGTTCAGTAGTAGGCGGTACATAAACTTTCTGTCTGTCCTCAAAAGCGGGCACAATGGCTGCACTAAACCACTCTGGTTCGGTGCATGAACCGTACCACCCCTACCAGCAGTACCTCTGGTGGGAAAACAACTGTTGAATTATGGCCAACAGTTGCATTTAAGGGTTATAAAGTAATGCTTCTTCTTCTTCTTCTTCTCCACCACTGCCAGGCGAATACTTCTTCTGTTTTGACCCACGCAAAGACTACTGGGGACACCTGGCACCGATGGGTGTGTCGCGCAGCCAGGGTCTGGCCGCGCTGCACAAGCACCGCATCTACTACATAGCCGGTGTGTGCCGTAACCACCAGCGCACTTTCACCGTAGAGGCCTATGACATCGAGCGCAACAGCTGGACTCGGAAGCGCGACCTACCCTTCGATCAGGCTGCAAGTCCCTACATCAAAGCCATGCTGCTCAACGGTGCTCTGCACCTGTTCGTGCGGGCCACACAGGTATGCTGCAAAGAATTTTGTTGGTGCGATTTTTTTTTTTTCTACATTCTAAAAAGTATGCATTTTCTGTAACTCCATGACGCTGAAAGTGCCCCTCCATATTATCAGGGCTTGAAAACGAAATTATTTTTAAAGTTCTGTTCCGAACGATTCCGGCAGGCCTATGTTTAACGTTTTTGTTCTCGGAACCGTTCCGCCACCAAAATATCGGTCCTGAAAAAATAAGGAAAGTTCCTTATTTTCAGCCAATGTTACGTTTAGATATCATTAATACAAAATATATTTGGTGGATTTTCAAACTTCAGTGCAACTGTATTAACGTGAAACCGGCTTCAAAACGCCATTACATTCGCTTCCTTGTCTGTCCACAAGATGGAGCCCCAGATGCCTGATGCCGTCCACTTTCACTGACCGTGAAAGTGGACGGAAATAGTCTCCCAGACATAGAAAATGTTGAAATATATAGAGGACAGAATAAAAAAACTGGATGGGGATTTCATATTGTTCCGTTTCTGTTCCAGAGCAGAAGAATGGAACATAAATGCAGTAGCCCAAATTTAATAACAGAACCAGCCGACGATGGCCTCGACTTCACTATACCCTGTAGAAGAAATTTACTAGTAAGCAATGCTTATACATTCACTCACAAGTTGTGTTGCGTGAATGATCACGTGTGAGTGGTAGTATCGCAGTTTGGGAGGTGGACAGTAAATCATAATTACTGACATATCGCTCATGCAAAGAAATGCCAATTTTTTTCCCACACGCATCGTATTTTCATGGCTTGGAAAACGGTGTAAAATGAGTGGATATCGGTTGCCCCCTGGTGACTAACTTTTCACTTATACCCCGGATAATGATTTTGGTATTACAATTTATGTATTTTCTGCCCCTGTCGCCCTCTAGTGGCAAAAGTTAAACTTTCATAGACAACCTTTCATCACGAGTGGGAAGTAGATCTCCACCCGCCTTTACACAGAAGGTTCTTAATTAATTATAAAAAAGGGATTCAATCTTTCATTTCACTCATATTGCTGAAAGATGTTTTATTTTGAAACATGGTTTTAATACAAAACAATTATTATAACTAATTTTGATTTAATTTTGACATTACATAGAGCCTATTATTAAGTTACTAAATCTTGATGTATCGCCATGCCTTTGCACCAATGTACATTATAAAAAGCCCTAAAAGTCATAAAGAGTTACTTAAATCACAACTCGTAGAACAATGTTTTAAAATTGGTTGGATAGAAAAACGTACAAATTGTGAGCACAGTTAATTTTTTGCATCCAGGTGATGGTGGAGGAGCATGTGTTTCGGACGAGCCGCAAGAATTCGCTGTACCGCTATGATGATGTGGCTGACACCTGGACAAAGGTCTACGAGACTCCCGACCGCCTTTGGGACCTTGGACGGCATTTCGAGTGTGTGGTGGCCAAACTTTACCCCCAATGTCTACAGAAGGTCCTCTGAGACGTGGAATATCACATGGTCCCCCCCCCGTTACTGACATCCGTGAAGAATACTGTCCCCACCCTCCGTTCCTACGTACATTCTCGAGGGTTGGTAGGCTGCCAGATGGTGGTTGAGTTCCGGCTGTCAGGTTGGCTAGTCCGCCAGGTTGATAGTGGTTTACTGTTGTGGCGGGGTGTGTGCGTGATATTGGGAAGTTGAATAAGTTGGGAATAGTTCCTGAAAAGGCAGGAGTGACATCCTGTGAGCCTTGTGCCTGTTGGAACGTTGGGCACCATTTGAACGCGGAGCCGTTCAGAAAAAAAGGGTGCTTTTTATATTGCAGTATTTGTCCCCCTTCCTTCCTCATTCTGTCGCTCACAATCACTATCCATCCACCAACACTGATGCTAATTTTGCAGCAGTCACACATTGAATCGTAAGTGCAATTAAGTTAGTTTGTTCTTGAGCCATGTTAAGTTTATTTTTATTTCTTGGGTTCGTTGCCATGGAGACTTGGCTTTTTTTGTTCTACGCCATGATGCATGTTTTATCTTGTATCTCCCTCCAGTTGTAGATCATTTTCTCAATGTTGTGTGAAATCTATGAATCTATATAAATATACATTATATACCTTATAAATATACGGGTAAAATGAGCACAGCTTGCAATCCAATTGGCTGTTTTCTTCTGTTGGCTGCTAAGCTATACTTTTGTTGGACATTAAGCTATATCTTAATAATAATGCTATTTACTATTAATAATTATTTGTGTGTATTTCATTTTGATAGTTGCTAATGCAGTATGGTGTAATTTTCTGGTTGAATCATACTCAATCGACAGTGCAAAAAGGAGTGTCAATTGCATTCTTTTAGGACCCTTTGTCTTAGATTGGAATATTCTTGGCATCACTATGTGGGATTGCTCATTCTACATTATACATTTTGTTTGTAGAATCCGGGTTCATTTTCACGGAAAAAGAAAGTCAACTTGTCCACTGTTTTTCCTTGATATAATTTATTGACCTACACAATGTTGTGCTCTAGCCCTAATGATTTGCCATTTTGGCTCTAGTTAAAATTATTAAAATAATCAATCGCAATAGACTTTGCTTTGGTGTAACTCCAATAATTTGATATGGATGAATACTAACGCCTTAAGATGTTGTGTTGACGTTCCTAGTTAACAAACCTTGAAATCAACCTAGAGACGACCCTTTGGTTGTCTGTAGGCTAATCTTTCAGTCTCTCAATCGGCATCTTCCCAGGTTCTCCTCACTCTAGCATTTGTGTCTTAAGATGGAATCCACCACATTGTCTGTTAGCTTGGCTGAACTGTTTCAGCTGAGCTGTGGGTCTGGTATGACAAGCCTATGTTTAATATACTCTTCTCCACATTGGAGAATTACAGTCATCCAGATAGTGCCCAATTTGAGCTGTTTACGATTCATTGCGCGCACGCCCCTGGTTTACAAGCAGGCTTCATCGTGTGCCAAAGTGGACGGATGCAGAGTCAGGCTACCATGATTTCTGATGTGTTTTTTTTGTTTTCAATTGCTAAAACAAGAAAAAAAACGGATCTGTCATGTGGAGGCTAGATATATGAACCTGAAAAAGAATACCATGGTAGCAATAACGAATGCAACTCTGATCGAGGCTATGGTTGGCGGAATTATCTTTGTAAGAAAGTGCATTTATTCATTAGAGGCCTGGTTTTTCTAATGTGTGTGTGTGTGTGTGTGTGTACACTTTTGAGAGGTGTTGCGGTAAAAGTGCATATCAAACAGCGTGGTTTTGCCACTTGCCAAGTGAGTTGGTAGATGCACTGAATATTTCCCCCCCCACCGTGCTGCACACTTCAATCCAAGGACTTTTGAGTGTGTGTGTGTGTCCTTCCCCAAGACATTGTTCGGTGCTATTTTTGATTTAGTTTATTTGACAATCCTGTATAAAGTTTAATACAGTCGTAGATGCATTAAATGTTTGGTTTTCTCTTCATGCAAGGTTCCTGATGCTATGTCCATCTTTGCATTTGCACTAATACTCTCACGGCGACCACTCTGACACTGCTTATTTTTTGTTGCTTTTTTTGTTTCGTTTTTACAACCAGATCTCTATCTGTCCCTCAGTCACACCCAAACAACCAATCAATGGGGGCCCATCCCATGCCTTTTAACTAATGGGAGAGAAAGAAGGATCTGCATCTCCCTTTGCTTCCTTTGTTTTCCTCTCTTACTTCCCCTCTGTTTCTCTCCCATGTTCTATCACTCTCTTGCTTGCTCTCTTGCCCGTCTTTGGGCACAGGACCACAGACACTCAGGACGATATTGATAACAGTACTGTATTTAAATGTTTGTTATTGTGTACAATACTGTATGATAGGTTTGCTGTACTTGCACAGTTTTTAATAGAAAAAAAAACAACCTATTTTTTTCTTTGTTTTATAACTTGAAAATAGATGTGAGCGTTTTCGTGTTTTTTTTTTTATATAAATATATATAATTATTATTATTATCCAGCAGCAGTTTTAGCTGTTTGTCTATGTTTAGCTGTGTCTAGGATTATTTTGTGTTGTAAAGATATTCATTTGTGTTTTTTGTTTTTGTTTTTTGTAGCTCCGCTTTTTTTGCTTTTTTTGCTTTTTTTCTTTTTTAAATATATTTTCACCACACCGTTTTTTCTTGTTCACGCTGCAAGCTAACCTCACAAAACCAACAAACAAACCAATCTGTCGATGTGGACGTGGTGCTTAACTCTTCCCCCTGGGTGTATGTATGTGCGGGGGGGAAAAACGTCCAATTAAAGCCAGTTTTTCCTTTTTTAGTTCAAGCTTTAAAAAAAAAACTGGCTTCATCACACCACGTAGACTTGTTCTAGCACGTGGCACACAGCAGTGCTACATTTACCGATAAAGATTCCATATTGCTCGGACAACCGTAGCACTCTCGTTTCGCACTGTACTGTGTGTGCACACGTTTTAATGGGACAATTCCACAAGTCTCGCTATTACAAATGCCCACCATTTTCAGGGGGAAAAAAAGTTTCTTTCGACGGCCTATAATTCCACAACATAACACCAGTTATAGTATAGCTCACTACCCGTGACTCAAAGAAGTTTTCCAAGTGTTTTGATTTGAAACATCATCAAACAAGGCACACAATAATTCTGCATTCATTTTATTGGTTTACATAATACCTTGTATGGTGTGTGCACGTTGAAACTTGAAAGACATTTGACAGTCAAGACTTTTCTAGAAGAAAATTGTGAGCTGCTTACATATTTTGCTCTTGAATTATAGGCCATTGATAAAAATCTTTTTGAAATGCTCTCTATTTAAAATAAGGATGTGCTCCAATTCCATAATGGCTCCAGGGTCTTGGAATAATACTTTGTTCCAACATTAACCACTGGGTTCTTTGGAATGAATGAGTTAATTGAATAATTGATGCAGACACATGTGCTTGGCAGTGAATGTGACAGAACAATGGCGTGTTTTATGTGTGATGTTTTTTGTTATGGGGGTTCTAGTGGTGGCTTAACTGTGAAATTTACATTGCACATAATTTTTTGACAATAAAACTGACACAAACTTGTTCATTTATATTTTCCTTCTTCTGATGTATTAAGGTTTCTCAACTTGAACATTTTTTGGCTTCATTTCCAGAAAGGGGAATGGGATGCTTGACTGAATGGGGAATAAACCCAGTACGTACATAACACTACCCCTTTTTGAAGTTGAATACTAGGGTTGAACCGTTGAGCCAAATAACTCAGTCAACTTGCGTGCCCGTGGCACTCCAGAGTTTGGAGCACGGTGACTGGTCCAACCATCAGTCTGAGGGGGAACATCAGAGAGCCAGTTATGAGTGAAATGCTGGCAAGGGTCCATTAAAACATCCTACAAGCCCATGTGGTGGTGGAAGTGGTGCAGCAAGACCAATCAGCAGCAGGCAGTCGCTGGGCTAACCTATAGGAGGGCAGCAAAGTGGTACCAACTTACTTGGTAGTGGCATTTTTTTATAATACCAACTGTGTTTCCAACCCTTTTGTTATCATTACAGCAAGTGCACATCTGTTGCATGTATTGTTATTACCTCATGAGAATGACTAGATGATGGCACACTGCAATACTTCCAAGCAAGTAAGTTCAGTAAACTTCCCTCAATTGACTGGTATGACCAAAAGGCACACAGCACATCACTGCACACAAGCTGTTTAGTTTCAGGGACGGGGCAACCCGGCAGGGTTAAGGGAACTAAGGATCAGGCATTTATTCAGATATCAGCAGTTGACGAATACGGAGCCTCCAGCCACCTCTTTCCATCACAAAACTCACCACTTGCTGACCATCCCGACTGCCGTGAAGACTTACCGACGATTCCCCCCTGCCCCATCTCTTTTCATGTTGTATAGAAAAAGATTTGTCACAGTGGACCTGTCCTTTCGATCAATCACTGTCTCATATGGGCACCACAATGTCTTGTATTTCTGCAGTGTATTTGTATCATTTTGTTCTAAATCTTTCTGAGCTAGCAAACAACACATTACACCCCAAAGATAACAAAGTATTGATATTTATATCTTTTTTGTTTTGCTGCATTCAGATTGCAGACGTTGCTAATACCTGAAACGTTACGTTGTGTCTCGCTCATATCACTTCTGCCGACATCAACATGAACAACGATGTCTAAGTGGAAAAGTCACATGGAAAGCTGTTGAGAACCTTATATTAATTACGCTCTAACTCACTCTCATTGTAAATATAGTTCGATAATAGAAAATTAGATCTGACGTGTGACATCAGAATGACTGTGCTGTGGGGCAGACTTGATCTGACATGCTGTTTAGTTAGTGGGTCTGAATTTCTCCTAGGAGGAGGAGCTGTGTACTGTCTCGGAAAAACTGAAGATTAAATAATGCCTCATTTATTCTAGCTGAAGAGAAAACTGAGTCGACCTCTATTCATCTTCTATATGAATCGATCTCGCATCGACCTCGTAATAAAATAATTCCTTTGTGCGTTGGAGTTTGTGAGTGGTTTGAAATAGTTAATATACTTCAACTTGCATTTACCTGGAAATACTCGAGGTAGTCGACCTATTGTCCAAGGCATGGGCCGCAGTCCACCCTTTGGGAACCGCCGGTCCGGTCCATCTGTTTCACGTGACGTGACACGCGCGTCACCCACCAAATCGACTAGAGAAAAAGTTGCCGAAGAGCCGTAAACGGCTCACACTGCTGCTTGGGATCGGACACAGTGCAGGGTGAGCTGTTCAACGTAGTAGCGTTGTTAATTCTGTCATTGTGACGTTGGAGTTGGCTGTAATGTAACTGTTTATCAGTTTATGTTTGTTGTTACAGTATGCTTCTTTCAGCGCATCACACGTGTTAAGGCTACTGTGGCGTGACGCGATGCTTCCCGTCGAGCGCGTGCTTTTTTTTTAAGCCATTGAAGACTTAAAAACGCATGAACACGCAAAATAGTACTTGTCATTTTTCGGGTTTTTTGTTTAGTTGGACAGCGTCTGTAGCTTTCGCAAGCAACTTGCTGATTTTGTATACGCGTATTTCTGTTTGCATTGAACTGCCGATAGTTCAAAGGTTTTATTGACAAGGTTGATGTGGACTGGGAGTGCCGTCTGGCCGGTACGACATTTGGAATTCAAATGTGTATTTAGTTGCGTAACTCCGTACTTTGCCGTTAAGATCTATACGTAATACTACAACTACTAATACCTGAACTTCATTGACTCTTTGTTTTTGGTTCCCGCCCCTGGATCGTCTGCCAATAGAATCTCGAGACTGGCACCACGTGATGCATTAATGACGATCGTTATACATTTTTTTTAAATATAAATATATTTCTTAGGGTTGTTACTTTACTTTTTAGACAAAACTTTAATCAAATGATCTTATGTACTGCAGGTCTTCGATATTATTATTATTATTATTATTATTATTTCTTGAGTTGCAAAACTCTGCACTTAGGACATTTATAAATCTTGACTTAGCATTTTGTGCAACCCCCCCC
>OMKY01255339.1:0-19766 GCA_900302395.1 Bregmaceros cantori
TCTCATGATGTCCTACCTTATCATAGGACACTACTTCTCATGATGTCCTACCTTATCATAGTACACTACTTTTCATGATGGCCTACCTTATCATAGGACTCTACTTCTCATGATGTCCTACCTTATCATAGGACACTACTTCTCATGATGTCCTACCTTATCATAGGACACTACTTCTCATGATGTCCTACCTTATCATAGGACACTACTTCTCATGATGTCCTACCTTATGATAGGACACTACTTCTCATGAAGTCCTACCTTATCATAGGACACTACTTCTCATGATGTCCTACCTTATCATAGGACACTACTTCTCATGATGTCCTACCTTATCATAGGACACTACTTCTCATGATGTCCTACCTTATCATAGGACACTACTTCTCATGACGTCCTGCCTTATCATAGAACACTACTTCTCATGACGTCCTACCTTATCATAGGACACTACTTCTCATGACGTCCTACCTTATCGTAGGACACCTGCAGGAGGTCCAACATGACCTTGTGTGCCCCCATGTTCTTCAGTAGTCTCTGCTGTTTCTTCCACACGCCACTGCTACACATCCTGTTCAAACGTTCAAGAATCTACACATTACCAGACACACACACACACACACACACACACACAAGATATTATATAGGCCTACGGGGTCATACGATTTTGCCCACATTGTAGTACGTAGACACGACGCAGGAGCATGCATGGCTGGTTGTGACCAATTTTACAACAGTGGGCAGACATGCAATCTTGTTCTTAACTTGTTTCCCTGCATTGTATCTCTAATCATTCTCTTATTCTTTCCCCCCTGTCTTAAGTTCTACTCTCTCCTAGATCATGTTTTTTAATTTTCCTTTTGGTACTTTGGTCTGCCCTTATAAATGGTTAAATGTGCTACATAAATACAGTCGAACGGCAATTCGATATACACATACAGAGACGTATACGTATACGTATACGTACGGTTAAGTGGTAGGGTAGATTGCCCTAATGTGGGCCCTTTTTTGCAACTTCTTAATATAGGACCATCAGTTGCCTAATGTGATGCAGTGAAATGTAGTGTTGAACAGTTCAACTCGATGTTTCACACTTTACCACAGTTTGCTTTTACCATAGTTTCACTGATATTCATTATTTTAGAGAGGAGCCAGAGCCACTGGAGCTTAGGTGTCCCACATTAGGCAGTGGCCCACATTAGGGCAATCACCCTATATCTTACCACTTCACCTCCATTATAGGGCGAATACAAGGGACGTAGTTATGCTGCCATCTTGTAGCGATTGATAGCATATTACCATGGATAAATCAATAATAGAAGACTTGTTACAGAAAATGTTATGCAAATATCATTCTCTGCTTGTTGGTCTGACCGCCGCCCCCGCCACGCCGTGATGTCACCGTGCAACAGCCCTATTGATTTGGATAACATGTTGAATTGAATAATATGTGGAGTCTCCAGACTTACCTGTCTGACTTTCAGGTAACTTTCGTTATCCTTAGATTTCTCACTTGTGTTCTCCGCTTTCTCCTTCACTCCCTCCTCTGGCGTCACCTAGGCCAAGCGTTAAGCAAGATTAAGCACAGGGATACATTAGCAGCAATGCCATTGAAGCAATACATCCATGGAACTGCCTCACCCAAACCTCAAAGACCTCACAACTTAGAACCCCACGAGCAACCTAAGCCCAAGCAATACCGTCACCCTACCAACTGTAGTATATCGACATATGGGTATGGGCGGCTGTAGCTCGGTTGGTAGAGCGGCCGTTCCAATGACGGAGGGTTGAAAAGTAAAACGTTGGTGGATCGAATCCCACCTCCGACTGTCTCAATGTCAAAGTGTCCTTGGGCAAGACACTGAACCCCAAATTGCTCCCGATGGGTCGTGGCGAGCACCTTGTATGGCAGCAGCTGCCATTGGCATGTGAATGTGTGATTGAGAAGTCACTGTAAAGCGCTTTGAGTGCCACTATGTGGTAGGACACGTTTTTCAACGCTGGCTTTACCAGACCCAATGATCATTCTAATCGCGTGCGATGCGTGGGCCATTCGTTGGTTCTGGCTCGCCAGGCTCGGCGTGCTGTGGCATCCAACCCCCATGGTGGGGACAGAACACGATGAAAATGATCAACTTTGTTAAGTGGACATCAACCAACCTCTGCCTTGTCCTTCTCCTTAGGCTTCTCCTTCTCCTTCTCCTTGCCTTTCTCCTTGTCCTTCTTGTCCTTCTTGTCCTCTCCTCCTCCTCCACTCTTCTTCTCCTTCTTCTCCACCCACAGCTCAGACTTCTCCACCAGGGTCCTCAAACGGTCCAAGTCGGCTTTGATCATCTTGTAGTTCTCTACGTCCTGCGACGAGATCAGCAACTGCACCTGAGGCGGAGCGTGAGTCCCAGAGCATCATGTTAGACCCTTGCTGTGCTTCCTGCATAGCACTTCTACAGATAGGGTGGATTGCCCTAATGTGGGCCGTTTTTTGCAACTTCCTAATGTGGGACAGTCAGTTGCCTAATTTGGTACAGTGAAATGTAGTGTTGAACATTTGAACTTAATGAGTCAGTTGCCTAATTTGGTACAGTGAAATTTGGTGTTGAACATTTGAACTTAATGTTAGACACATTACCATAGTTTGCTTTTACCATAGTTTCACTGACATTCATTAGTTTGGGGAGGAGCCAGACCCACTGGAGCTTAGGTGTCCCACATTAGGCAGTGAGCCACATTAGGGCAATCCACCCACCATGGCACCTGACTACTTACCAAGAATATTATTATGCGCTGCTGTGTCACTTTTGGCGCAATCCAAAAACCTGTTGAGTGTTGAGTTGTATATGTAACAGGCCAAATAAAGGTGATTGTATTTCTGACCTGTTTGAAGGTGTGCAGGACTTCCTGCCTCTGACTGAAGTGTTTGAAGAGGAGCTGCAGAGCTCCTGAGACCAGCGGGGGGTAGCGGTGCATGGTGAGGTGGATGAGGACACGCAGGAACATACGACCTCCCTCGTCATCCACCTCCAGCACTGAGTTGGTCTTACTGTTCACACACACACACAGACACACACAGACTCATGTTCTGGGAGCACATCGATGCTCACTACTTTTTGTGGTGCATTGTGGGATACTTTGGGTGCACTATATATGGAGAATTCGATATAGAGCAGGGCTATTCAACTACTTTTCTCAGAGGGCCGTATTGTCAGAAGCCCAATGGGCCAGGGGGCGGAGCAGATGCCGAACTGCAATAACTGAAAAAAAAAAACTTTATTTTTTAGGGTTGCTCTGGGGACCACAAAACAATGGTTGGCGGACCGGATTTGGCACGCGGGCCGCCAGTTGCATAGCCCTGATATAGAGACTACGGAGCAATTTCTGACAGTCCCAGAAAGCAGAGAGCCGCTTAGCAAACACACACACATTCCATGTATTGAACAGATCTAGACATGATGTACATACCCAACTCCAAACATGGCCTCTGCCTGTTCACCGATCCGTTGCAGATTAAGCGAGGCTGCATTCAGACACACAAGCATGCACAACAAGGCACACACATGCATGCATGCACACACACAGACAAAGAAACCCACACACAGTTATCCATGTTATACATCTCAAAGTCACATCAACAAAATGGTTATAAGGGGTGATGTTGGCAAATCCATGACTTACAGACAAATGCAATTCATCTTCAGTTAATAGACAAGCGAAACACTGGGGGGAGTCATTTTGTCCCACGCTTCTGCAGGTCACTTGCGCTGCCTATATGTATGTATATAAAGTCTGCTAGGCCTATGTTTAACGTTTTTGTTCTCTGAACCGTACCGCCACCAGAACATCGGTCCTGAATCGGTTCGGAACGCAAACATTTTGTTCGTTTTTATAGTTCCTTATATTGTGCAATGCTAAGTTTAGATATCGTTTATACAGAATATATTTGGTGGACTTCAGTGCAACTGTATTAACGTTTAAAACGTCATTGCAGTCACTTCCTCGTCTGTCCACAAGATGTAGCCCCAGATACATGGGGCTTGATGACTGACAGTAAATGTGGACGGAAATAGTCTGCCAGACGAAGGATATGTTAAAATATATAGAGAACGGTTTTAACCGGTTTTGTGGATTTCATAACGTTCCGTTTCTGTTCCGGAACAGTTAAAGAAATCATTTTTCGTATCCTCGTGAAATTCTGTCAAATTCCGTTCGTTTACGGTTAATGTGTTCGTTCTTTGAACCGGTTCGGAGCCCCGCATCCTAGTCGTCTCAACTCACCATTCTCAATGTTGGTCGTGGCATCAGCGTCCTCCATGGGGTAGACCTCCACAAACTCCTTCTTGAAGACAGACAGCAGGAAAGACAGGCGGTAGTCCAGTCGAACGTTCAGGATGAACTAGGGAGGAGAAGAAGGGGGCATGAGAAAGTAGGGAGAGGAGGTGAAGGAATACACAGAGAGACAGAGTAGGAGGAAGCAAAAAGCATGAAATGATAGCAAATGACACATGCATTTAAATTCCATTTTATTGGATAGGATCAGTATGAAAGTTGGATGAGAGTGAACACAGTCTGAAGGACATACCTGCAGTATCTCCAGGATTTTCAACTTGGTGTCCATCACGGTCTGGTCCATGTTGTCGATGCTGTCCTTGCTGGGACCGGCTCCTTGGCCTGGGGCACGCGCCCCAGCTCCAGGGAACAGCGATGACTTCCTGTTTAGAACCATGGTCGACATCATCTGACCCATCCCATGGATAGACCTCTTGACGTTCTTCCCTGTAGGAAAGGAAAGGGGGAGAGAGAGAGAGAGAGATAGAGAGAGATGAAGAGAGGGGGAGAGAGAAAGATGGAGAGAGAGAGAGATGGAGAGCGAGAGAGGGAGAGATAGAGAGAGAGAGAGAGAGAGGGGATAGGTGTAGACAGAGCAATGAGTAAATGTAACTCTTATAGGGGATCGGTTTGTATTTTTGGGCCGTCGTTGGATTTTCAGTCAATCACTGAGTGGATGCGATGTGGATCGCATTGGTTGCGATGCGTTTTGGAAGTGGACTCGAACGTGAACGCTCGTCCCTAATTAGAAGATCGCTGTGAGAGATCCTCACGGAGGAGAAAAGGATGAGGAACAGGCGGTGGTTGCTTTTGTTAGTGAGCGGCAGAGAAAAGACTGAGACAGACAGTCTATGAACAGAGACGGCCAAAGTAGCCAGATTTCTTACTAGAGTGAGAGTAAAATACATTTGTAAAACAAAAAACTTGAGTAAGACTACAAAGTACTGATCCAAATATCTACTTGTGTAAAGTAAAAAGTACAGACTCTAAGATGTACTCAAAAGTATTTTTGAGGGAGACGTTCGGTGGCAGAGTGATCGCGTCCCCCAGGCCATAGGCCGAGCAGCGCCGTGGGTTTGCACAATCCGGCTTTTCTGCAATGTCTCCCTCGACTCATCATCCTGCCTTCCGATTTAATCCTGTCACTGTCTGTCTCTCAATAAAGAATGGGAAAAACAAAATATACTTGATACTTGAAAATTCTACTCAAGTAGTGTGCTTAAGTAATCATCCTTGCCATCTTCGTCTATGGAGATAGTAGGAGTTATATGGAGCACACAATTGTCACGGCAGCAAGCATTTTTTCTGACTGATTGATTGTTAGCGCTGATCATCAATTTGATACATTCATTAGGTAGCCTCACAGCACCCACTCAATCCGGTGTTCAGCTCCTTTCCACCTCGACCATCACTTGTTCTCACTAGCAAGACAATGACAGACAGATTTCTTTAGGCTAGGCCTGACTTACTCTCTAAACGAGCTTTCTGGTACACGCCCAGTGAGCTGCATCATCGCTGAGCGCTCTCTAGTTGGACAAAATGGGAAGGAAAAGAAGGCCCAAATGAGGTTTAGAGTTGACTCGTCGCACCATCAAGTCATCACGGGTCGGATGTGTGTGTGTGTTATGGCTGTATGCGTGACAAAGTGCGACACATTCCTCAAGCCCACAATCATTACTTTTTTTTAAATATGTGCAGTCATTACCATATTGATTCCTGTCTGTAGTTATGTCCATGTAAATAAATCGACCACATGCACGAGTAGAAATGGGACGTGACCTTTGACCCATTCCCCCCAAAAGAGAATCAAGGGGACATGGTAAAAAGGGCAACATGCAGACAGTAGCAGCAATGGAACCACTGGAAATCGGCGATCACATAGGACGGCCCACTGGTCTTGGTGGCGGCTCGGCGGTTGGTGTTTTTTTTTACCTCCTCGTTTTCGTTTTATGTGTCGGTCACCTGTGCTGTCCTCTGGCTGGGGACCTCCGGAGGAAGGACTGGGCCAGCAGTCGATGATGCCCAGCAAGGTGCGCGTGAGACGCAGCAGCTCAAAGAAACTGTAGAAGCCAAAATAGATGAGGTGCCTGGCCAGACTCACCACCTGGACCATGGAGAAGAAAGACCATTATGGTTTTAACTGCTGGCTTTGGGTTGGACAATCCCAAGTCCCAAGACCCAAGTTCAGCTTTCATACACAATGGTTTAATGATTGAATGAATGACTTTTATTTTAGTACAAACAGTCATCATCATAGTTCAGGTTCTCCGCTTGCAGCAGACTGTGCACCAACATGGGTCAGCTTCCTCCAGAGGCTTCGGTCCAGTGTCATTCTGTTGAGGGTTGGCAGGTCAAGTCCTGACCATTTTTAGATGTTGTCGCGCCATTTTTAGGTTGTCTTCCTCTGCTTCTCTTGCCAACCACTAATCCTTCAAGGCAGAGTTTTAAGATCTATTTGGGGATCGCTAGATGTGTCCGTAGAGTTAAAGGATTCTGCTTATCGTCATTATTGGTTTGAGTGAGGTGAGTCTGCGGATTTCTTTTCTTTTATGTGATCTAGAAGGCGGTGTCCCGTCATCCATCGCATGATGTGGTATGGGATGTTTCCATTATGCAACTCAGCTTTGTAGTCCAGAGTACAACCAGTACAGAAGCTTTAAACATTGCAACATGAAACTTGAGAGGATGGTTGTACCTCATAGGTGAGCTTGTTCTTGTCTTGGTTCTCGAACGGGAGCGGCTGGTGGAGAACGTGGTTGAGGAAGTCCTCCATGAACACCATGGTGTTAGAGAAACGGTTCTTCTTGTTGTCCCGACTGTCATCCATGTTGGAGTCGTAGCTGCAACACATACGGTGCAGACACACGATCGATGGATCTCGTGCCCGTGATCTGTTTTGTAATGTTTTGGTTGCTACTGTTTTACCAATAGAGTGGATTTCCCGGATGACCCTCTCTGGGTGGTATAAATGATAATTATTGAAAGGTAACACTTACTCTTTGATGGATATAGAAGTGGGGATCTCTGTCCAGAGTCTGGCAAACTTAACGGGTGTGACCAGCTCTTGTGGGTCACGGTCGACGTGAGCGTGCAGCATGAGGCGGCAGAAGGAGGCTCGGAGGTCAAAGGGCAACGTTTCGTCCATCATGCAGAGGAAGATGAGGTCGATGTCGAGCTGCTTGGAGATCTCGTCGATGGCCAAGTACTGGCGATCCAGACACATGCGGGCGAACAGCTTCAGCTGGTACCTGGATGGACATACAATTAGATAGACATAGGCAGGGCTTGAAAACTACATTATTTTTAAAATGTTCCGTTCCGAAAGGTTCACTCAGGCCTTTCTTCAACGTTTTCGTACTCGGAGCTGTTCCGCCGCTGGTTCGGAACGCAAACATTTTGTTCGTTCTTAAAGTTCCTCATATTGTGCAATGTTAAGTTTAGATATAGTTTATACAAAATATATTTGGTGGACTTTCAAACTTCAGTACAACTGTATTAACGTGAAAACCGGGTTTAAAACGCCATTACATTCACTTCCTCATCTGTCCACAAGATGGAGCCTGACTGTGAAAGTGGACAGAAATAGTGTCCCAGACATAGGATATGTTAAAATATATAGAAAACTGGAAAAAAAAACTTTTTAAACCGCTTTTGTGGATTTCATAATGTTCCATTTCTGTTCCGGAACAGTTAAACAGTTTTCGTTCCCATTTTCGCTCCTTGTAATATTCCATAAAATTTTGTTCGTTTTCGGTTTCCGTTTTCGTTCCTTTAACTGGTTCAGAGCCCTGGACATAGGTGTCTGAAATCGTTCCCTAATCTTCGGTCCCTGCTCCCTATATCATGCACTCACTTATAGCAACGGCTGAGATTTCGGACACTAGAGTTGGTGCCGTCAAAATTATTGTAATATATCTAATTATAAAATATATAATTATAAAATTCAAAAATAATAATAATTCAAAATGGCGTGCATCACATACAGTGTACTATATATGGTATCGGGAGCAATTTCAGACACAGCCATAGACACACACTTAGGAACTGCGTGTGGGATTGATGTATATATATCAGCGCTTGAAAACTAAATTATTTTTGAAACGTTCCGTTCCGAACTGTTCTGGCAGGCCTATGTTTAACGTTTTTGTTCTTGGAACCATTCCACCACCAAAATAGCTGTCCTGAATTGGTTCGGAACCCAAACATTTCGTTCATTCCTAAAGTTCCTTATTTTGTGCAATGTTATGTTTAGATATAGTTTATACACAATAAATTTGGTGGACTTTCAAACTTCAGAACTGTATTAACATGAAAAAACGCTGTTACATTTGTTTCCTCGTTTGTCCACAAGATGGAGCCCCAGATGCATGGGGCTTGATGACTGAGAGTGAAAGTTGACGGAAAGGTCTCCCAGACATAGGATATGTTAAAATATATAGAGAATGGATTTCATAATGTTCCATTTCTGTTCCGGAACAGTTGAAGAAATCTTTTTCCGTTTCCGTTCCTCTGAAAATTCCATAAAATTTGGTTTGTTTCGGTTTCCGTTTTTGTTCCTTGAACCGATTCGGAGCCCTGATATATATGAATATAAATATATATAATAAAATACCTACCTATAGTAGGTGAGGACGTTCTCGTCGTGGGCGTTGCCCTGCCGAGCCTCCTGAGCCAGCTGTCTGATGCTCTTCTCCTGCCTCTCGTTGGTCTTGTCCGTCCACACCAACCAGACCTACAGGAAGTCATTGCACCATAACCAATACACGCCAATACACGCCGCTTGATGGTACATTGGGTCTGGGAAAATCAGGCAGACGTCGCCTGTATACGGGCTGACCAAATCAATTTATTCAAATCGAAACGTGGGCGGAGTTTGGTATAGGCGACGCAAGATGTGGGTGGAGTTCAGTTGTCACGCCTCCACGCTGCTTGTCCCACCTACTGACTGCGCTGTGACTGGATAAGACGTTTTGATTGACACTTTTTCGACCCTGGTTTTACCAGACCCAATGATTGATGAATGACTAATTGTGTGCGATGTGTTGGTTCTGGCTCGCCAGGCTAAGATTTCTCTAGCCGCCTCTGTCACAGGTGAGTTAGTTATAATTCTGAAGTGCCTAGCAGCCACGTAGCTTGTATATCAAGTCCAGATCGCAGGCTGTAATGAAATAGTTTTCTTTTGATTTGGAAAATTGAACGAATATCTGGACATGAATCTGGATTTCAGTTTCAATTTGTTGTTATCGCTAATATCAGGCTCTAATACTGACCTCGTCGTCATCCACATAGTCGTCCATTCCCATATAAGCTCCATGAACATCAGTGGTGGACAGCTCCTTCGGCAAGCGCCTCCTGAACACAAACACAAATGATGGAGGCTCTGACTGTTATGTTGTTATCTCAAGAATTGCGTTGCATCCCTCAGCAATCGGCACCCAGATATAAAACCAGAATAATTTTGGGCCTCACGGCTGCTAAGAAGTTGATCGTGTGAAGGTGGAAATATTAACCACTGGATGTTATGCTATCTGGATATCACAATCGATTGCCAGGGTCATGATCAGGGCTTGACAACAAAATTATTTTTTAAAATGTTCCGTTCCGAATGGTTCAGGCAGGCCTATGTTTAACGTTTTCGTTCTCGGAACCGTTCGACCACCAAAATATCGATCCTGAACTGGTTCGGAACGCAAAATTCTGTTCGTTCTTAAAGTTCCTTATATTGTGCAATGTTAAATGTAGATATCGTTTATACAGAATATATTTGGTGGACTTCAGTACAACTGTATTAAGGTGAAAACCGGGTTTAAAACGCCATTACATTCATTTCCTCGTCTGTCCACAAGATGGAGCCCCAGATGCATGGGGCTTGATGACTGACAGTTTTTAACCGGTTTTGTGGATTTCATAATGTTCCATTTCTCTTCCGGAACAGTTGAAGAAATCCACCCTTTAGTGTCTGGAGAGGTGTGTTAGTTTTTATGTTTTTAATTTGTTGTGTGGTTGTACATCACCAAAAAAAAAAAGAAAAAAGAATTGTGGTCAGGCGAATTGACAAAGGAACTTGCTGGGGACTGAGCAAAGCTAGCTGTTGTATATGCCCCGAACTGTAGCATCAAGCCTTGGGCTGCAACACACACCACCAAGATGTTTAACATTTGCTAGAGTCTGCGGATGTTGAGCATGGCCACAGGCTGTCGTCCAACGGGGACTGTTTACACAGCCCACAAAATCAATCCCCTGTTACCTGTAACCTAGATTATATACCCAGTGTGGTGCATAAGGCCTCAAGACTACTCACTACTAACTGTCTATTTAGGTGGCTGTCACACAATGGGCCACTGTCTGTACGGTTCAGCACTCACTCTGTCTTGATGAGGATGTCTTGGTTCTTTGGGTCCAGCACACATTTACAGATCAGCTCCTGGGTCACAGCGATGGCCACGTTGTTCGACACACACAGGTCAGACAGGTAGTCCAGGAACCTAAACGCAGACACATATACAAATATGTCCCCTGTTTGTTAGGTGGAAGAGGTCCCAACCCTCCGAGGTCGGTGGGTGAATCCAGTCAGTTGTTTATTAAGATTAACTGACAGCTCTCCACTATGTAATATACTAATGTACTAATGTAATATACCCCTAGGATGTTAAATAAGTATATTTATATATAAAAATGGAGTGTTACAACACGCACACACAATGTTAACGTCGAAGCTATCTGTAAGCGCACTAGAAGAACTGTTTACTTTCACACAGGGTGCTGCTCGGAGAACAAATTTAAATGTATGTTATTCTGATAATATAGGTGGGACTAATTAAAAATCAAACTAAAATGGAAAACATAATGATATGCAATATCAAAGTTGTACAGGAGTAAGACTTGGACGATATTATGATATGATTGTTAATCGGCAAACAAGATGGACCGATTTCCGTGACAGTGCGCGAATCGTTATCGCTCTTCCACTGTATCGAACCGTATCGAATTGTTCTGTATTTCTGTATGGATGGGAATGAATGAATGGGATTTGTCAACATCGAATGACATAAACAGCTTCAATCATTAGCGGGTGTCGAGCCGTTCCTCACCGCGGCTCCCGGTTGCGTCGCACCAAGCTGACGAAGGTGTCCACCTCGGTCTTGGTGATGTGCTTCTCCAGCAGCTTGCGGTTGTTATGGAGCAGGGCGGTGATGGTGTCCTCGGCCAGGATGTCGTAGCCGATCTGGCTCTGCATCACACCAAACTGCTTGGCGATGTGCTCCTGGGGTCGCATTAAGGAAGGTTCAAGGTAGAGCCCTGCACTCCCCGCGGGACCCAACGCAAAGCAATGCGACGCGGGACAAATATTGAAAGCTCATTGCGGGTGCGGGCGGGACGCAGAGCGCACAGTGCGGGTGCAGGCGGGAGCGGTAATAAGCTGCAGTCCCGTAAACTAAAAACGTGAATTGCGGCTTGCAGGGCGCGAATCATTCTCTCGGTGACGAGTGACAGCTGTCTCGCCGCCAACAGGACTACAGGAGATGAAATAATAAAAGTGGCCCGCTGCCATGCTGTGAGCTCCGGGACCGGGTCCGGGGGAGCAACACACGGCCACCCGCTCTGCGATGTCCTATCTCCCTCTCTCCATTTGTGAAGAATTAATAATGCTGTGGTCGATATTATTATTAAGATATATATAATATAATTATTTTAGCTCCGCGAGTCTCCGCCGGCATGCGGCTTCTCTTCGACCTCGGTCGCGGACCAGGCTTCGGCCGGACCCCGGCCGTGCGTCGGAACGGGGTCGGCATTGGGCAATAGGCGAACGTCGGAACTCGGAATCCTGCGGGAATTGCGGGCGGGAGCGGAACAAACTATTATAGTTGCGGGACTGAAAATAATAATTATTTGGGGGAGGTGGGCGGGCGCGGGACTGGACACGGCGGGAGCGGACGGGCTCTAGTTCAAGGATTAACGTAAAACTGTGCATGAATCAAATTAATTTATGTTATGCCAATCAAATCGTCACAGTCACAGTGCAGTAGGTGGAACAAGTAGCGTAGAGGCGTGACAACCAAACTCCGCCCACGTAGATATACGGGCGACGTCTGCCTGATTTGCCCAGAACCAAAGTACCCTCTAGCGGCGTGCGATGCATGGATGATTCGTTGGTTCTGGCTCGCCTAGACTAGACTAAACTGAATTGCTATCCCACCTGGTTCTTGCGATAATCCTCCTGTGAGTGCCTGAGGACGCGGTAGCACAGTCTCAGCATGTACTGGTACGGGGCGTTCTTCTGGTCCGACAGCTCCTCTAGCCGCAGCAGGGCGCCATCCCCCTTGTCCTTGAAAGGAGCCTTCAGGATACCGAAGATCTGGGGCAGTGCCATGAAGGTTAGGCTACTGTGAAGATACCTTCACAGTAGGACTGCAACTAACCATTATTTTGATCATCGATCAGACAACACATCACACCCATCCTCCGTCAACTTCACTGGCTCCCCATACAACAGCGTCTTCAATTCAAGATAATCCTCACCACCTATAAAACCCTGCACAACCTCGCCCCCTCATACCTCCTCCTTCGCTACTCCTCGAGACTGGACACAGCGGGAGCGGACGGGTGCGGGACTGGAAAATCTGTCCCGCGCAGGGCTCTAGTTCAAGGATTAACGTAAAACTGTGCATGAATCAAATCTAATTTATGTTATGCCAATCAAATCGTGTTGTGCAGTCACAGTGCAGTAGGTGGAACAAGTAGCGTAGAGGCATGACAACCAAACTCCGCCCAAGTCTCGCGTCGGCCATACCAAACTGCCTGTCTGTTGGGATTCTCACCCCCTCATACCTCTCTGACCTCCTCCTTCACTACTCCCCCACCCGCCGCTGACCACAACCTCCTCACCCCCATCACCAAGGCCACCCAACCCTGGGGGACAGAGTTTTTGCCATCGCCACCCCAACCCTCTGGAACTCCCTGCCACTCTCCATCCGCAACTCCGACTCACTCACTTATCATTTAAAAGCCACCTAAAAACCCACCTGTTCAAGATAGTCTTTGACAATTAATCTGCTTTCCCCGGTTCCTCCCTTCCCCTTGTCTACAGATTAGTTTGTTTGTTTGCCCATTTTGTTTTTTGTTTTCCTTAGTTCCTTAGCTTTTTTCTTTCTTAATATGTAAAGTGTCTTTGAGTTTTTAGAAAAGTGCTATATAAAACTATGTATTATTATTATTATTATTATTATTATTATTATTATTTATATTATTATTATATGAATTACGAGTAGCGCTGGGACAATCCGCTGCAGCTGGTGTCTGTCCCTGGCTTGGCTCTGTCAGGGTGGACAGACGCACCTGTTTGAGGATGTTTTGCTCTCTCATCAGCTTCTGTCGTTCTCTGTTGGGATTCTCCATCACCACGTCTAGGACTAGCTGGCCGCTGTTGACCACGTCAGCCACGAAAAACACCACGTCCTCCAGGAGCTTGATGGCGTACCTTGAAGTTAGCAAAGATTAGTCAACTGATTACAAACAATCATCACCAGTCCTCGCTTAAGCCATGGGCAAGAACTTTGGGGACAGTCAAGTAGGATGGATTGCCCTAAAGTAGGCCACATGATCCAGAGGCTCTGCCTCCTCCTTGAACTAATGAATGTCAGTGAAACTATGGTAAAAGCAAACTATGGTAATGTGTCTAACATTAAGTTCAACTGTTCAACACAAAATTTCACTGTAGGGTGGATTGCCCTAATGTGGGCCACTGCCTAATGTGAGACACCTAAGATCCAGTGGCTCTGGCTCCTCCCTAAACTAATGAATGTCAGTGAAACTATGGTAAAACTGTTCAACTCTAAATTTCACCGTCTCACATTACGAAGCTGCAAAAAAGGACCAAACCAACAAAATGCAAGTTTCCCAGCTAATCCTATCAGCCATCTCTCAATAAAGAATGAAAAATGGCGCTTGTGGCCAAAAAAAAAAGCTCTATGTTGTATACCGGCGGTCATTTTGGCTGATGAATCCGTGGTTGAACTGCTCCACCACCGTACTCAGCATAGCACTGGCATCATTGGCAAAGTCAAGGTCACGGATCTCCATGACGGGCACGGACACGATGGCAAAGGCCTCTTTGTCTTCTTTGGTGGCACATGTCCCCAGCTGGAAGGAGGGAGGGGGTTAACAGGAAGTGAAAAATGAGGAGGCTGTGGTGTTCCATATTTTAGGGAGAGATTTCAGATATTAACATTCTGTGACATTCTGTTGACAGCAGCGAATAAGCAGATTTGCTAATCTACATGCTGGACACCACAGTGTGAAGAATGTCATTGTGACTGAACGTAACATCATCTTCAACTGAGAATATTGCTAGAGGCCCTTATTTCCACATACCTCTACAAGGCCGAGATTGGTGCCTCGCAAATCCGACATTGCAATAGTGCAAAAGACAGCACAATTAATGTTGGAATTTTGATTTAAAATAATATTTGTACATTTTCCGCAAATTTTTGGACTACAAATGGTGCGTGGAAGCCCCTGCTGAAATAGTTTGGAAATCAAATTGTTGTTCACCAACAGGATGGAGCGTTCTTCCAGGCTTGCTTTTTTAATTACTGTCCTTGTTGTATTAATGTTGTTGGACATATATATTGTTCAGCAGATTTCAATCATTTAAATTCTAATAAATGTGGGTTTTTGCAGACCCTTAATTGCTTCAAGTGTCCGTTTCTCATCATTTGGGACGACCACTTGTCATGTGGAGTAACCATCGATTGGCATTTCTCTACTAGATTCTGAAGTTAAGGACCATATTTATCCGTTTGAGCATTGAACAACTCACTTGCAGATGACCTTCCTAGCTGGTAACCCAACCCAAATTATATATTTTTTATATTTCTATTATTCAGGGCTGGCCCCTATCTCTACATGAATCTCATTGATTAAATGCCTACAGGCAAGATCATTCTTAGCGCCCTTCATCACTGTGTATCTCACATTGTTAATGCACGACTCCAACACCATTTCTCTCTAGTAAATAATGTGTTTCATTTGCATGACTGAGGTTATTTAAATACCTCAACAGTTTTGGTCGCTGTTCTGCGACCTTCATCAGGAAGTGGCCACTTCCTGATGTGTTTCATGCAAATGAAACACATCATTTATTACTGCATTATTTGACAGAATGAACACCATTCATGGACCATTTCGCTCTGTGTGTAAGAAATACTGGTGACAGATACAAGGCCTCCAAAAAGAGGTTATTATTCTGGCTGAAGGTTTATTCTGGAATAAATGGTCAAACCATATTATGGAAAGTAGAAGACCTCACCATGAGCCGGATCGGTCGGTCCTCCTCGATATCAATGGGGGCGTTGGTGCTTTGAATCCAAGTGTTGGTGCACAGGTGTCTTAGGCGGACATAGGAGTTCCTAACGACATAAAATGGTATATTGGCCAATTATTAGAATATATATTTGTATATCAACAATAACAGTTTGTAAAATAAAATTAAAAAGTGGATCTCTACTTTCTCCAGAAAAATTCTAACTTATGTTAGTATTTGGCAACACATATACATGTTTTTCTAATGACTCTGTAGACGTAAAAGATTCAATTACTGAGAGCTGCATACCATTCAACACATAACCTTTACTACACGGCTACTCAACGCCAGGTAGCTCCATATGAGTCAAGCTGCACAAGCCACTTTCTGACCCCAGCACTCCTCTACTCACCACTTGGCAAAACTCACAATGTGTCTTGTCTATAGACTGTCCCCCTGTAAAAAGCTGACCTGGGAACAAATGAGTCGGTCTTCTGCAGCGTGGTAGGGTCCAGTTCAAACAGGGAGGCGATGTCATTTCCATGCGGCACGGCCACCAACTTGTATTTGATCCTCTCTCCCTGGCTCCATTTGGGTTTATCTCCATTCTGCAGCAAGCAGTACAACACAACAGCAACTCATCAGCCCCATTCAATGGTCCACTAGAACTAATATAAATATTAGGTAATAGGGCTGTTGCACGTGAAGTCATGGCTTGGCGGCAGCAGACATTTTTCTGGTATCACCTACGGTGTAGTATGCGTACACGTACGGTCAAGTGGTATTGTTTTCAATGCACGTCCATTATATTGGGGCAGATACAACGACGCAGTTCGGCTGCCGTCCGCTGGCATAGGCATTAAAGGCATATCACCATGGATCAATCAATAATAGAAGACTTTTAAACAAACAACGTTAAGCAAATATGGCTTGCTGCCTGTTTGTCTGACTGTGATGATTACCAGCATAATGTCTGCTGCCACGGAGCTGTGAGGTCACCGTGCAACAGCTCTATTGCCTGCTTAGACCCAAGGGTGAAGCTGTTATAACACAGATCTAGAAACAAGAGTGCAGACCTCTGTCAAGTCCAAACCAAGCTCTGGTAAAGATATCATGAAAATCTTAACTTTTTGAGAATTTTCCTGAAGAATCATTAAAAAAAAAGGAAATTGATTGAGATTAGGATCATCTTTAAATTGTAATGGATTGTTCCTTGGGACAATACCCGACCCTGGTAAAGATTTCATGAGTAACTGTCCATAACTTTTTAATGAAGAATTATTCAAAGTCCTGCAAACCTCTCCAGAGGACTTAGATGTTCATTCTGACCTGATTGAGAGGTGGTGAGAGTGGAGGGCCTTCTCCTCGGTAGCCAGGGTTCTCCTGTGGGATAAAGAAGACAATTAAAGAGTGCAAGTTCCTCTCACATCCTACAAGGTAGGGTGGACTGTCCTAATGTGGGCCACTGCCTAAAGCTCCAGTGGCTCTGGCTCCTCCCTAAACTAATGAATGTCAGTGAAACTATGGTAAGAGCAAACTATGGTAATGTGTCTAACATTAAGTTCAACTGTTAAACACTACATTTCACTGTCCCACCTTAGGGAACTGACTGACCCACATTAGGAAGCTGCAAGAAATGGTCCACATTAGGGCAATCGTGTTTTTTACTGAGCATTTGAGATGGACTTTCTTTTATGAAAGATGGTATTAAGTTCCAGAACGAGCCAATTTTAATTGATAGTGCATGGCTGAAGGAGTTTTTTCTGAGATACTTTACCTCAGCAGCCAGGTAGTTCCCTGTGGCCAGGTGTTTGAAGCGGTACAGGCTGTTCCAATGACCTGCACCCCCACGGCATGGGTCGTGGTGCACCACCTGGAGAAGTTCACACAAA
Organism: Bregmaceros cantori; assembly: GCA_900302395.1. Classification (NCBI taxonomy): domain Eukaryota; kingdom Metazoa; phylum Chordata; class Actinopteri; order Gadiformes; family Bregmacerotidae; genus Bregmaceros; species Bregmaceros cantori. Next base: position 17,515 of record OMKY01255339.1, read on the forward strand.
CCAGACAACTCATCAAACTATCAACCCTTTATTTATTTAAGTTTGATTTGACTTAAAAGCATACCATGAAATGTGTGTTATTTATGGTTCACAGAACCAGTAATAAATATAAGTAAAAGCATTCAAATCATAGCATGAAATTATTTCACCCTGCAAAACATTTAAATAAATGTTTAAAGGATTTTTAAAATTGGTCTAAAAATTACAATAATTTCATTTATGTAATGTGTGCGCGTGTGTATGTGTGTGTGTATGTGTTCATAACATTCCAGTTCCCAGTGAATTCTAAGAATTGTGGGTAATTGAGTTCAGTCACTTCCCCACTGTACTGCATTCCCCATAGTATGCCTCTAACAGTCTGCGTACCTCCACCTCCCACAGGGCGTTGGAGCTGGTGGCCGACGTGGCCGACTGCCTCAGCGTGGTGCGGAGAAACACGTGGTTCTTGGACTTGTACTCATCACACGTCAGGAATTTCTCTTGTTCCGCGTGGAACAGACGCACAACGTCACCCTGGGAGGAAGGTTGATAGATCAGACCGAATCACATGGAGAGGCCGCATTCAGCTTCTATGGCCCACGGCTGTGGAATGGCCTACCGGAGGCCCTCGGGGCCGTGGAGACTGTGGATGTGTTTAAAAAGAAGCTCAAGACACATCTCTTTGACCTGGCTTATAACTAGGATGTTACTTACTACGGCAGGGTGGCGCAGTGGTTAGCATTGCTGCCTCACAGCTAGAAGGTCCTGGGTTCGAATCCCATTCCGGACAGGTCCTTTCTGTGTGGAGTTTACATGTTCTCCCCGTGTCTGCGGGTGTTTCCTCCGGGCACTCCGTTTTCCCCCACCACCAAAAACATGTTTTAGTTGACCTGCTCCCTTCAGTGCCCCTGGCCAAGGCACTGGCTCAGACTCTGGAGTTGGCCCCCGGGCGCCGCAATTGGCTGCCCACCACTCCTCAGGGATGGGTTAAATGCGGAGAAAGAACGACTGAGGGACAACCAGTGGACAGTCGATATATCTGACTGCAATCAAAGATCCTAAACTAAGAAAGACCTTAACTAGATTACCACAGACTAGCGATAGAAACAGGTTGGCATAGGCGAACATGGCGCCCTAAAGAGGACAGAAAATGCACACTTTGTTCCCAAGGAAAGGTGGAGACAGAGCTACACTTCCTATTGTACTGTGATGCGTATAAAGACATTAGAGAATCAGACTTCCCCAAAATCTCACAGAAATACAGAGAATTTGAGAATATCCCTGATGAGGCAGAACTGCAATATCTCCTAGGAGAGAAAAGCGAATGTGCCGTAGTAGCAGCACAACATGTGTCGTGTGAACGACTGAGGGACAACCAGTGGACAGGAGATGAACCTTCATGTTTGTTGATATGAAGATGTATTACTATTACAGTACGGATGACAGAAATGTGTACATATGTATATTACAGACACTATACAGTGTGTACATTGTTATGTATATGAGGTTTATATTGTTTTGTCCATCTAGTGACTGTTTGCTGTATATAATATGTTTATTATATAACTACCCACTCTGCACTAAATCCTCACCCCTTTGAGAATTTCTTCTCGGTGGTCGCTGAACATCATAAACAGGTTGATTTTCCAACTGGTGTCGCAGTTCACAGAGTTGATCTAAAGGGGGAGACACAGGATGACACAGCATTAACAGGAGTCCACATCATCTCGGATATTGTGCGGCGGGTAGGATAGAAACTCATTAAAATTCAAGTAATACATTAACTGAAATAATTTAGTTGGATAATATGTTATCAACTAAACTAGTGCACTGAAAGTATCCCACAATCCACCGCAAAAAGTAGTGAGCATCGGATGTACCCTAGACGGAGCAATATAACCCATAATGCATTGCGAGACATTCTAAAAATATCAAACTGGCGCAGCGGGAGTAAATAGCGACCGACTGCGGCAAATTTTTATAAGTACTTCTGACTTTTGGTGATGATTGCTGAATTTTATAATTATATTTTTTATAATTCTATTTTATAATAATTTTGACGGCACTAATTGTAGTTTTCGAAATCTCTGCCCTTGCTGTTGAGTGCACTATGAGGGGTAGGGAGTAGGGGATAGGTAGCGATTTCGGACACAGCGAATGAGATCCAATGTAGTTGTACCTCCTTACAACCAGGATGGTCAGTCAGTTCATAGGTGGAGGCGTGCAGAGGTTGTCCTGCGTTGACCGGGTTCAGAATCACCTTGTCTCCAACA
>OMKY01255364.1:0-12404 GCA_900302395.1 Bregmaceros cantori
TCTACAACATCTAGCTAGCTTGAGGCCGACTGGACAATGTTAGAGACATCCCAAGCTTCTAGCCAGTAGACACCGGCGGCAGGGGATCCTAATCTAGCAGTTCCATGCCAAGAGGAGTGGAAAATGCTAGAAGCAGGAAAAGCTGGAGAGATTGCCTGGCCACAGTGAACGACAGACGGCATCAACAGTGGCTGTGTCCGAAATCGCTCCCTATCCCCTACTCCGTACCCCCCATTTAGTGCACTCAACAGCAACGGCCGAGATTTCGGACTTTTTGAGTAGGTGCCGTCAAGAATAATTCTAAAACATAATTATTAAAAATACAATTATAAAATTCAACAATAATCAGAAAAAGTCAAAAGTACTTAAATGTATAACTATTTGCTGTGTTCAGTCGCTATTTACTCCCGCCGTGCCATTTTTTTTGTAGTTTAGTCATTTTTAAAACGTCTCGCAATGCATTATGGGTTATATTGGTTCGTCTAGAGTACATCCGATTCTCACTACTTTTTGCGTTGCATTGTGGGATACTTTCAGTGCGTTATATAGGGTATATGGAGAATTCGGACACCCCTACAAAATGGCGTGCGCCTCATATAGTGCACTATAGGGGATAGGGAGCGATTTCGAACACAGCCAGTGTTTTAACTTCTTGCCCCATTGTGTCATTCTCTGGAATCAAAACAGATCTTGTACCTGACATAAATAGAATGTTCATTTGAAACATTCTAGGCATGTATGAAACATGCCTGGATATTAGTGTGATTTCTAAAGGGTATATTATACTTTTTAACAGATTGCACCTAAATGTCAGCAGTATTGGCAAAAAAACTAACTATTAGTAATTAAATTAACCCTTAGGTGCTACGAGGACTTTAATTAATTTTAATTGGAAATTATCTACACAATGTAGGGAATCTTTTAAACAATCAAAATCTTTCCTGTATAAACCGTCTGATTGAAATGAAGATCGAAGGAAAGTCTGAATTTACTTGTTGAATGTGTTTTCAATGTATGTATTTTTTGGCCATATTCTGGAATGTATTAATCACCCTGTGAAATTTTGTGAAGTTTGGTGCAGGGATTAAGTTTCACGCAAATAACTCGCTATTGTTGGTTTTATGGTAAAGCATCAAAAAGGGTTAATTACCCCTTCTACCTTCAATACGGGGGATTTTATGGGATGGGAGGGCATTGGCAGTTCTCTGAAAGATTTTTCTGTGTATGGGTCAACATGCCAAATGTCTATATTTAACACAAAAGAGGTTTTATTTACGCATGTTACGCAATGTGCATGTGCCGACCTCTGCTCACCAACCCAGTCATTGCCGCAGCCCTTTTGCGGAGTCTGCATAGTTTGTGTTAACAACACATGATTTGGGCTGATGCGCATTGTGTAACAACTAAGAGAAATAGAAGTCTTTCCCTTTCTGATGCTGGATCATTACACATATAACCAAGCGTGATTAATTCTTTATGTTAAAATTAGGGGTGTACCGATAACGTTTTTTTGCTCCCGATCCGATCCCGATCGTTTGATTTTAACGATCCCGATCTCCGGTACCAAGTCCAGATACCGAGTCCCGATCCCCGATACCAAGTCCCGATACAGAGTTCTGGTCCTGCAAAAATTGAGCCAAACTATTTGGCACAATTGTCAATTTCAACATTAGTCAGTAATTAGTAAAAAATAGAAAAAAAAAAAATAATAATAGTCAATAATAAGTAAAAAAAAATTAGCATGCTCCCCAACTCACTTACCGATCCTGATCGGGACAAAATCACGCGTCCTGATCCTTGGAAATAAGTCTTATCGGCCCCTGATCACCGATCTGAGATCTGAGAATCGGATCGGTGCACCTCTAGTTAAAATGAATCCCTAACACATGAACAAACTCCGCAAAACGTCTCAGGGAGAGCAAATAGCATTATTACACTCTAAGAATATATAAAATATCCAGAAAAATACATTTTTGAAGATACAAGAGCTGATTTGCTTTTTGATCATAGCATATAATAATATTTATATTACTTATACTAATTACAGACAGTGTGTGACTGAACCCAGCCTACAACTATTTACTGTCACCACCATAGACTGTACTATAGAGCTGACTACGTATAAGACACGCCCTTAGCTCCATAATTGGAAACGGGCTATCCCTGAACACACCCTTAGCTCCATATTTGGAAACGGGCTATCCCTAAACACGCCCTTAGCTCCATATTTGGAATGGGGGCATGTCCAAGCCTCCCAGGACCGGCCCAACGTACGGGTATTCTTAAGCAATATCAGCGCCCATTGGCTCCATGATCGAGCTTCAAAAACCTGCGTTCACCGCTATGGGATGACGTTACGCGCGCTGCGTCTACTTTATATACAGTCTATGGTCACCACCTAATGGGCCTGGAGGGTAGTAGATAATCATCTCCAACTGAATCAGCTACTTATTGCTTACTATATTGCCTATTGAACTAGTGATGTGAATTTCAGCGGGCTCATTTTTAAAAGTAACCTTACTAACTCTAGCTGTTGCTGCATTGCCGTGTCGGGCCAGGAGGAGGACAGCTTCATAAATCGTATCGCTTTCAGCTCATCTACCTCACAGCAGGATTTGGGTGTCCTGTGTTCCCAGCCTGTCAATGCTTTTGCAGTGTAGTTTGTGATCAAAATATGAGTTTCAAACCGCAGACCTTGCCATTTGACATGTGCCCGTGAGCATGGGTGTGATCAAAGACCGAAAGGCGCCGATAGGCTTCAGTGTTTAGTCGCACCCCGTTAGCAGGACTGGTCGACTGCAACCATTCTTACTGTAACCGGATTACGCAAAAACAGTTAGTTTGGCACCAAGAAAAGACTGGCAAAAGTCTGCCAGTGATGGGCCAATTCAACTCATATGATGAATCCTGCGCTAAATTGACAATATTACCAATCATTGCAACACAATCATTTCCTGAATAGACTTCATTGGTTGTATTTGAAAGTAATGCATATGGTTTTTTGGAATAGCTAACATTACTGATGACAACTTTCTAGTAACTACAAGGGATTACTTTTAAAACATAACTTGTCCAAGCTGGATGGTCGCCCCACCTAAACACGTCGCGGATCCATTTTCATTACGTCCACTCAGCAGTATGCACTACATAGTCAAAAGAGTCATTTTGTCATTTTGAACATTTTGTGATCATGTTGTCTTTTCTAAGATTTTAGTAAACATAACAGATGTATCCATGCCTGTTTAGCCAAATGGTCAGTTTTCCTCAACACCATTAAACAGCATCATGAGCAATCAGTGGTCTGAATTATATTCATTTGTATAATAGAATAATAGTGGGCTAGTGAACCCTTTCATTTAAAAGACAATTTGAGGAGAAGTATCAAGATATTGTCAATAATAGTAATAATAACTAGAAGCACTCAGAGATTGCAGTTTACACATTACAGTTAGTGCTAGCAGTATGTGTGGCAACCCATTATCAATGGAAGTGTTCGTAGAGTTGCGCGATTGCGAATGACGCCACAAGCGAACATGCCAACTGCATTTCCCAGCAGCCCCTGGACCCGGAAGTCTAGTCACGTGACCGCACAGTGATCTATCGGTAAGTTGGTGATTAAGTATGATTATGTTAATACAGGCTAATGAAATGCACCAACATTTAATAATTTCTTCCCTTTGTCATTTCCAACAACTCCAACAACAATTTTCAGTTATCGAGGGGACAAACCAACGCGGCTAAAAACATAACCTGCTTCGCGGAAACGCCCCGGCGCAGGTATTCATGAAACGGGGGGTTGCTTTACAGAAGAAACTGAGAAAATAAAATAAAACAAAACAAAACCAAGATGTAAAAATAACCGGAAGGTAACTAATTGGGAAAAGCCAGGAAGAAGGGATTGGTTTAAAGATGTCCCAGAGAAGGATACCGGTGAATTCCGGCAGGTAGGGAGAACCAGGGGGGTGGAGACAGCAACAGCTCAGGATCTGTTGCCAAATGTCTTTAATTTAGTCCGATTAAGTCAAGATTAATTATGTCTCTCAGCATAAGCAACATTAGAATCCAATATCAAACAGTGTGACGTTCCAAATCCCGGCGACCGCATACGTCGGCTGTTTTATGTCCGTGAGTCACAGAGCGACATGGAACGCCGTCTCTAACCACCTGTGATTATGCTGCGGCTGGGGCTGCTACCACAACCAATCACCATTACTCAGACGGCTGCAGAGACCAGACAGACACAAGGCTGTGTATACAGTGCGCGAGCACACATGTGTGTCTGTCTGCAGCGGCCAGAGGCTCACTTTTTTTTCATAGACGTAGTTGGTGAGAATTGCAACCGGCAGGGTTGGGTACTAAATCTAATGAGATTACAGTAGTCATATACTCATATTACAAAAATAATCACTATAGTTACCTGCGCCGGGACGTAGCCGCGAAGCAGGTTATGTTTTTAGCCGTGTTGGTTTGTCCCCTTGATAGCTGAAAAACTTGTGCACGGATCTGGATGAAATTTTGCAGAGTTGTTGGAAATGACAAAAGAAATAAGTGATTACATTTTGGTGCATTTCTGTGGCCTATAAGTAACATAATCTTACTTAATCACCAACTTACCGATAGATCTGGTGTGCGGTCACGTGACTAGAATTCCGGGTCCAGGGGCCACTGGGAAATGTAGTTGGCATGCTCGCCGGTGGCGTCAATAGCAATCGCGCTACTCTACGAACACTTGCATTGATAATGGATTGCCACACATACTGTTAGCAGTATGTGCCACACATACTGCTAGCAGTATGTGTGTACCAGTACTATATTTTTGTACCACTACGGCGCAGGTTTGCAATCTCTTTACAGTCCAGTTCGTGAACATATTGTAAAATAAAAAATAATTACTTTTAAAAAGTAACCTTTCCGGGGGCGCGCGGTGGCCGAGCGGGTAGAGAGCGCGTCCCCCAGACCACAGGTCGAGCAGTGCTGTGGGTTTACACAAACCCTCCGGCTTTTCTGCAATGTCTCCCCTGACTCTTCATCCCAGTTTCCGATTTAATCTTGTCTCTATCTCTCTCAATAAAGAATGAAAAACGGCGCTTGCGCCCCAAAAATTATTTAAAATTAAAATTATAATAATAAAAGTAACCAACCTTCCCAAGCCTGGGCGCAGCATTTTTTTGTGGTATTGATTCCAGGGCTTTGAACCGGTTAAAGGAACGTAAACGAAAACCGGGAACTTTTAGTATTTTCCAGGGAACAGAAACGAAACCGGAAACGTTATTATTTTTTATGTTCCGGAACAGGAACACTTTTTTTAAAATAATGGTAACCGGTTAATAACGGTTTTATTTCGTTCCTCAAAGGAGTGCACTTGGGGATAACTTCAGAAATAAAACAAGAGTATTTATAAAATCTACGATGCAGCAGTGAAGTAGGAATCGTTGCAGGACTCTCTGCAGCGTGTTGTTGTGGGTTCGCCCCGACACGCAACGAGACCTCGGCTGTAGAGCGCTACCAGCGGGCCTCTGTAGCGAGTCGCTTTGGGTTCGCCGCAACAAATATTACATAGCATTAAACAGCTGACAGGAACGAAATTAACCGTTCCGGGAACAATATTTTTTTGTTCTAACCGGTTCAGGAACGTCAATTTATTGGTGGAACACATAACCGGAAACGTTATAATTCTGATTCTGTTCGGAACGAAACGCTTGAGAAAAAATATTGGTTTAAAGCCCTGATTCTGGCACAATAAACCACCAAAAATGGACAGTTTTTAGCTGTACATGTTCAAACCCTAGCCTAGTAGCCCCTGTTGATTACCAACCTCACCCTCCTTTAGGCAATGCTATTTTGTTTATTTTGCATTGATGGAATGTCATATCCCATTCATTTTGGTTCTTTACACATGCAAACTGTAGCCCGAATGTATTTGGCATATTAAGTATGCCAAAAGGTCAGCTGAAAAAGCTTGCTCGGTTACTGCTCACTGACCTCGGCGCATATCCAATGCAAACATTAACTTTGCGAGCATATTGGATATACATGTATTTTTAACACAAGTAACGAATAATTTCCATTAATATTTCATTACATACTTCTTGTTTTTGGGCAAAAAATATGCGGTCCCGCTGTGTCTTCAAATGTCCGTCACGAAGTACATCCCATACTGGACTGAGCAGGACTCGTCCAGAGATTTCCGGTTTTCCCAGGGTTGGCGACTAGAATTCACTCAAACATAAACTGGATAAATGTCTTGTTGTTTTTCTCTGCTTCAGTGTGTAGAAAAACATGCTGTTTCATTTGTAGAACGCGTCGCGTGTTCTTCTGGACCAATGGGATGGCTGCATTCAGTCGGATGTGCCGAGTCGGATGCTAATGGGAGGGGACAAAACATTTCTATTGCGGGCCATTTTATTATTTTTATTGAAGATGGCAATGAATTCTTTTTGAGTTATTAAACACATCAGATCGTGCATGCCGCCCGCCCCCTCCCCCCCTTTTCTCCATAACGCAATGTAAACAACGCTATAAAGTCACTTCCTAAGTTCCTATTTATCCGTTTCCAGGCAACCCCGGGTCGTCTTCCGTGGGTTGCTAACGGGAAGTTGCAAAACGATGCCACCTATTTCTCACCTTCGTATTCCACATGTGAAAGCTGCAGAGCTTTGAAAACGATTGGAAACACAAAGAGAATCAATTAAAAATGCAAGTGATGTTGCACCTTCACTGACTGGTGCGGACCCCGGTCCGAATCTTCAGACGTGAATGCCACCTTAGTCATTTTATAATAATTGGTCAGCCAAAGTCGATGGTCATGATCCGTCTCCCACAGATCTGAACTCGGGTGCAGACTTATTTTGTTGTTGTTTAACAACGCTAAACTTGCATTTAAAGACCTAAAACATGAACCTTATGATGGCAACTTTACATAAAGGCAGAATTAAATGGCTGCCCCTGCATACTGCCGCTGCAACTAATGGTTATTTTGATAATCAATTAATCGTCCATGTTCACTGACGATTAATCAATTTAATCCGTTCATTTTCCATTTAACATCAGAACAATCATTAATCCAAAACCTTAGTAATATTGCAAACATTTTGATGTCTCATTGTAGCCACTTATTGCAGATTGCATGGTAACATTTCCATTTTGGTATTGCCATAGAAAACCTACTTTTTTTCGTCTAAGATTAATATTCTTAGGTGAAATCTTAATATATGCAAACAGCATATATTAAAACACTTGAGCAGAAGGCGGACCAAACAAGAACACAATTTAATCGCTGCCGACTATGGATTATTAGGTGAGGCCCTGATCTGCTAGCCTGGTGTTCCAGACCTAGCTCTGTATACATGCCTGTCGGCCTGTTCGAGGTAGTTGATCTGGAAAAGCCGGCATCAGATCCCAGTCAAGGTGTGCTAAAGTTGGTCGTTAACGGAGTTTGGTACGCAACTTGAGGCCTATTTATACCCTCCATTAATAACGGAAACGGACTTTCATTCCGTATGTATTTATCCGTCAGTTTGTCCATTGGTCAAGAGCTTAGCATTCCGTTGAGCTCCACGTCCGCTCTGCGTTTTAAACTTTTGCTAGACACTAGTCCAGACTCCAGATCTCTTTTTAAAGCCAGCTTGCCTATATCCATGCCCACATGCATTCGTCAAGCAATGCAAAGTTCAGTCTGACGCCATTTTATTATAAGTTCAAATGCAAATCTCTCTTTGGTCAAAACCTAAAAATGTGAACGCATAATATTTGTTTTTTCAAAATAAGTTTGTAACATAACAGCAATCAATATGATCATACATTTTATCATGTTTTGTTTTCACTTTTCTTTCATCGTATGGTTGTTTTTGTTTTATTTTGCGTAGCCATGGACATTAAGTATAGCTGGGAAAGCTCCTTTTCTGTCCTTTCTCATTAAATATTACTATATTAAATATAATAGACTGTACATTGCAAGCAAGGAAGATATGGTTGCACATAATGGGTTTAGCAGAGTTGGTAAATTTCACCTGAATGGCCGTTTTCCTACAAAAAGAAAAACTACAAAGGCCATGACATGGTAAGAGTTTTGTATAAATCGAAGTGAGCTGTCATGTGAATTCTGTGAGCATATTTTGGAGTTGATATTATGACATGAAAAGCAAACTTTTTAAATTCCAAATTATAATCCACAGTACACAGACACATCGTTGGTTTTTGCAACAACATCCAAGTTTGCTATGTATTGTAAAATGAATTTTTACTTTTCCACAGATGCCCCTGTCAAGTAGAAATGATTTGCAAGAGCCTTCTAGGTGCATGGAGCCACGTCATAGCGCTACGTCAGTGTTTACCTGGCCATGCACACGTGTACTCAGCATACATCCGGCACTATCCATTCAGCCACTTTGCTGCAGTTGTTGCTCGAAGCCTAGTAGATTTCAGCATGTATTGTACCTATGACTTTAATGTCAAACTTATCAATCCCAGCTCTGCCAATAGATCCAGGTTTCCTTAGTAGAGGTGTCCCAAACCGATCCTCTGATCAGTGATTTGAAACCGATTCTAGACTCTGCAGTGGCCAATCTTTAAAATCATATGATTCTAAAATCAATGATTTTAGAATCATTCATAGAGACGTCTCTAGTCCTTGGGCAACATGCCACATTTCAAATAGCTCACAGTGGGTCTAGTGTTTGTGTGAATGATGTAGCACTGGAAAGCAGTGTCAACATTTAATTATTTAGAATGTCCGTTGACAATGAGATGTAACGTCACGTACCTGGCACTAGCCAGTTTCACAGGTGAGACGTAGGGATTGTGGATAATTCGCACTCCTCACCTGGCAGATGTTTATGTTAAAGATGTTAAAAGTCCTGGTGTTTTTTTTAAGAAGATCAAATAACATCGAAATGACAACAAGATTATATAGAGTGTAGTGGGGATTTTTTCCCCTTGTTCTGTAACGCATCCCTCCTCAACCCCATAATCTACCAGATCTTTTTTTTTTATATATTAAACGGTGATGCATTGCAAATTTGGAATAAATCGCTTATCCAATAATCCTATTTATCGTAATCTTATCAAATTGACAGAACAAGTAAAGTTCTAATGAATTACTATTTTAATAAGGCTAATAATTGGTGTTTTCTCATCCAGCGTGTGATGATGGAAAGCACTATCCCCATTGGTAGTCGTGAAGGGATATCAGGAGCAGGCCATGGAGCTATGAAGCCTTGTTTGAAGAGCTTATGTGTTATTAAGCACGGTGGGCCAGTGTGGCGGCCTATATTGCTGTTAATCCTTGCATGTTGTGGACACGGGCTGTTTATGTTTACAACTGCTCAGTACGATATCGGCCCAAGTAATATATTATGACGCAATATATTGCCCAGTACACCGTCATTATAAGTTAGACGGTAAGGTCTCGTCGGCAAGTTGATTTTCCGTTTTTTAAACACGCAAATATTTGCTTGGAATTAGGACATTATTTTTGTCAATCCGAAATGCAAGTGGGCTACACCATTTTCCATGAAAAAACAAACAAAACAAAACCCAATTTTTTATTAATTTGATTTATTGAAGAAAGGAAAAGAATAAAAAAAAATGAGGAATTTCATCATACAAAATTCAATTTCTGAAATGAGGTACATAGAACTCGCCCTTGGTCTTGGAATTGATAGAATTCTTATTTTATCTTTTTCACCCATCAAATAGATAATCAAAATGGGAAAATCGGATCCATTGTGCTGCTATAAAAATTTAGCCTGGTGAGCCAGACCCCACGCATCGCACATCGCTAGACGCCCAAATGCAAGCGTCTAGCGATGTGCGATTTGTGGACGATGCGTTGGGTCTGGCTCAGTATTATTATTATTTTTTTAATCCTCTGCATAAAATAATCAATTTATTGTGCATCTCTTAACTCATTCCAAGATATTTATATGTAGGATATACTGAACTATAAGCACCGTGCTCATATGCTTCAAATGTATTGTAGTGCACATTTTACATGTTTTGTCAAAAACAGTTAATCAGTTTAATTCCTCATTGACATCCCCAAAATAAAAAGTATGTTATCTAAGTTATTATGTTATGTAACTTTAAATAAGTTATATTTACATCTACGCACCACCACATAAGATATGTTTAAAACATTCAAAAGTATATAACAACTATGAATACACTCCTACTTGCAAGGTGTAAGCAGTATGTGACACTATTCTGGCCTGGGGTATCTAATAAAACACCTCCTGGTAGTGCACAGGATCCGATCCGGTTGATTATATGCAAGACGGGGAGTGTTGAATAAGCAAGTTTATTTATGAAGACCATGTTAAACAGTGAATGTTGACTGTGGGCTGGGCACTGAGAGATGACATTAATCATTGTGCCTCCTCCTGACAAACTCGGATTATCCCAGATAAGCGTGATGATATTGGATACAACGCTAAATAAAATGGGTATATATTTACATTTCAAATTAATTTCTATTTTACTTTTCTGGAGTCCGGATCAAACGGGGCCTCCCGTTTGATCTGGGTGGCCCTGCCCTGTTAAGAAGCAGTAGCGTCGTCAAGGCAGCGCAACCGAGTGGAGTCGAGGTCAATCCGAGTCAAGGATGGATGTAACTGTGTATTGAAAACATGCCTAATGTATTTTAACCAGCTGATGCTGACCAGCAGTAATGTCATCACAATGTCTAAACCGTGTTTCAGTAATAACTGATCTTTGTTTTTCCATACCCTCAGCCGCTCCTGAGTTTACTCTATCAACTAGCACGGCAACGAGAGCGGGGCTCTAGAGTGCTGTTGAGCCATGCAGCCCCCACCTCGCAACACACGTCCTGGGGCCCCGCCCAGTGGAGCCGGTGGTGGTCCTAATGCCTTCCGCCGGCAGCGGCCGGTCAAGCACACGCCTGCCGCCCCACCCATGACGGACCCCTTTGCTTTCAGCGCGGCTGCTGCGGCTCCCCCCGCCCCTCTGACTACGCCCTTTCAGCCAGCACCACCATCCGATGCGTATTCCCATCCCACCACCTCATATTCCCAGCCGTATTCCCAGCCTCCAGCGGCCTCTGGGCATCCGCAGCCACCATTGGAACAGGCTGCAGGTGGCGTGAACCTTTTTACTCCAGAGGGCGCCACTCCGCCTCCTCAGATACCCCATAGCAGACCACCGCATGGATACGCTCCCATGCCTAGTTCAGAACATGGCTACTTCAACTCCATAGCGCCCTCCTTGCATACGGCTGCAACGGCTAATCCATCGCCACCTCATGCATCACCCCTTCATGCATCGCCCCCTTACGCATCACCTACTCAGTCATCTCCTTCCCATGCATCTCCCCCACATCCGGCTTCTATCACACCGCCATCCCGCCAGGAACCCCATGCGTCTGAGCATCCGCCAGCTACTGGCCCGCCGAAGCCGGCAGCAGTCTCTCACTGGCCTGCTGATCATGGAAGTCGACCACCATCGCTGCAGAATTACTTCCAGCCTACTGCTGCACCCGGACCCCCAACACAGACCTATCCCTCGCACGCGGACCTCTCACACTCTGATCCCCCAGCACCACACGAACCGCCTGCTGGGATTCCCAGTGGCTCACGCTGGCCTGAACTACCTGCACAACCCAATTCTCATGGTCAGGTACGGATGAGATCTTGGCTGATGATGGTGACTGCCAAATACTGGTGTCCCTGGATGTTGCAAATTGAAATCTTTAGGTTAGGTTAGGTTTGGTTTTTAATTATTTGGTATGGACATTACATGACACATTGGACAGACCATATGCACTGCATGAGTGTTTATAGCACAAGTGCTAATTTTCAACACCTGTCCACAGGAGGCGCTACCGAGATTACAGTATAAATTAAAACATCATCAACAATCAATACTAAAACATCAATCAATACTAAAAGGAAATACAAATATACACCATTATCGATAAACACATTTTTTTACAACCCAAACATGATCCTTCAAGGCTTTAGGACACAACTATTGTTCATGAGTACATCGTTGATTTGATTTCAGCCATGATTTCAGTCCTCTTTTAAACACATTGTTATTTGTCTCTAGTTTTAGCTTTTAGTTTTTAAAAAGTCTTCTTCACAAGCAAGTTTAAGATAACTTGCCATGGTGATGTGTTTCACCACATAACTACCTTTTTTTGTTGTCTTTTAGTTCTTCTCTCCATGTAAGGCATGGCATTCACTATGAGGCCAAGCGAATCGGATCTTGATGTCACTCTAGCCTGGCGAGCTATAACCAACACATCGTCCACGCATCGCACATCGCTAGACGTTGCATTGGGTCTGGCTGGTTCTGGCTGGACCAATCGAATTACTTAAATCGAAACGCGGGCGGAGTTTGGTATAGGTGACGCAAGACGTGGGTGGAGTTTGGTTGTCACGCCTACT
>OMKY01255367.1:0-11891 GCA_900302395.1 Bregmaceros cantori
TTAGACGGGGTACGAAAAATATCCTGATGAATAAATATCCAAGTACGTGTAGTTTAGGCCTCAGATTCTTTGTACACAGACTGTCTCTGAACATTGACTGTCCCTGTAGATAGACATCTCTGTACATAGACTGTCCCTGTAGATAGACATCTCTGTACATAGACTGTCCCTGTAGATAGACATCTCTGTACATAGACTGTCCCTGAAAAAAGAAAGAATGTAACTATCATATGGCCATTGTTGGGGAAATCGACATCTAGATTACCAAAATATCAGTGAGGTCTCGTCAACGTATTGAATTGGAGCAATATGTGTTAAAAGCAGAACAGATATCTAGCGAGACTTTGTCAATATATGGAGCTGAGACGTGACGAGCCCAGTCAGGTAGAGTGACCTGAACTGAGTCTTTGGGGCCGCGCCTCTCCGGGGTCGAACGCAGCCTTAAGTAGGGTCAGACTGCTGATTGGAGATGCGGGGCAGCTGCCAGCGCTGGAGATTCCGCGGATGATCCGGTTGCCCGGGATGCAGATGGGCGGTCGGCGGACGATGTGCACCGTCCGTCCAGCCAGCCCCGCTGACTTGTAACAATTACCAGTCGCTGGTATTTGCAGTGTGTCTCAGCCTATTACTGTCAGACACCCAATCACCATGCATTGTGTTTGTGAGATTGTGTTGCAGCTGAACCCTCTGCACAACGCTCCCCTTGTTGCTCTCCAATATTCTGCCAAATCACTAAAAGTCCAATGCCCAGAATCTTTTACAGAACACCTGGAGGAGAGAAGGGGTGAGTCCAGCCATCTGCAAAGGTCTGCAAAGGTCAAGGCTGGACAAGAGAGAGATGATCTGTGAACTCTGAGTCAGAAAAAAACGAATTCCATATTGAACGTTATTGCATATGGCAAATTTTACACATAGCATCCACACAGGCACACCTACACATCTCCTGCTTGCGTTTTGAGCTTCCCTTCAGGGCGGCCGACCCCTGGTGTCTGAGCACTAGGCCTTGGCCGTGACCTATTCCCCCTTCTCAGAATACAGAGCTCAGCCTGCTGGTATCTGACCTGACAGTCGGCTGCACGCAGCACACTGTCCCTCCAGGCACCCCACAGTTCTACACAGGGCTTACTGCTTTATGCTTACTGCTATTTTTGTAGGTAACATACTTTTTTATTGGGGGGTCAGGCAAAGAGGAAAAACGCCACACAGCAATATAGCAAAAGCAGTGCCATCATGCAAAGATTGGTGATCCATGTTTCTCATCCCATGTATGGACGTCTCGCTAGAGCCCGTGGTTGAAGCTTACTTCCGCATTGGTTTTCGCCTCAAGGGGGCGTGTGTGGACTCAGAAAGAAAACCCTATGGAATCCCCTTAAGAAATTGCAATTTTAGCAGCCTGTTTTACCCTATTTAACGTGTGGACCAAAATCCCATTTTAATTTGCTGGTATGCCCCGTCTTAATTGTTTTAGGTATGCCATAATTTTACAAGCGCGTCAGATTTGGCGTTATTAATTGTTTTAATTTGGTGGGTCGTGGGCCGGGCTTCAGCTCTACGTCGTTAGCTGGAGCTATGGTTAGCTCCAGTGGCCACCGGAGTAATGCTGCTGCAATGTAAGTACATTTTTTCAACAGACTATATTTGTACCCTATATAGAAGTGCTTAGAGTGCCATACGTAATGATGTCAATATATTGCTCCAAATAAGTCCCATATGGTGATTGTTTTCTACCTAATTACTTATTATGACAACACCAACAAACGGCGTCGGTCGGCTGGTGAGGCCTACAGCAGCGCTGTGGCTTTAGCTGCGCTGCCGAATCAAGGTGCGCCTCGGTTGGGCAAAAGCCGGTTAGCTTTGGGGCTAGCAGTTAGCATGCTAGGGAGTTCATCGGGAGTTATTCACTATTGCTTTGGGAGCGATACTTTGACATCATTAGGCATAGTTCTCTACACATGCACTTCTAAATAGGGTAAAAATATGGGCTTTGAAATTATGTACACATTTGCACAAATCACATTAACTGTATTATTTTATTAAATTAATACTGTAGCGCTGCCTTCCGTATAAGACACGCCCTTAGCTCCATATTTGGAAACGGGGCAGCTCCAAACCTCCCCGGACCAGCCAATAAACGGGTACTTTCTCAACAATGGCAGAGCCCAGAACCCCCTATATCACGACTTCCGGCGTCTTCAACCCAAGAACGCTAAAAGCAATGGGATGACGTCACGCACGCTGCGTCTATTCTATATACAGTCTATGATATTAAGGCAACAATCATGTGTGTGTGTGTGTGTGTGTGTGAGCCTATGCACGAGCCCATGCTGTGAGCGTGCCAACTCCCCTCTTCACCTCCCTCTCTCTGTCATTATTCAATTATTATTATCATAATCAATATTTTATTATGTTACTTTCTCTTTCTCTTCTTTTCGATATTTTAACTGCGATCTGGAGCGAATGCGCCACACACATGCGCACAGACATACACACACACACACAAACACACACACCTATATGTTTTTTTTTTAAATGTTTTTTCCAGCCCATTCAGGCTGTTTTTTCCAATCTTTATTTATTAGGGTTAGTGGAAACAGGTGAAGATGGGGGGTAGACATGCGGGAAATACGTCGGTGGCGAGATTCGAACCACCGACTCACCGCGCCATTAAGGCAAATGCGTGCTTTCCAGCGCTCTGCCCAACCAACTGAGCTACTGGGCAGCACTACACACCTATATCTTGCGGGCAGTGCACAGGTGTAATAGGTGTAAAATGCTGCGGGATAAAAATTCACACACAACACATTACAATAGGTTAGAAAGCAGATCATGGTGGCGTGCGGCGGCAAAGTGATTACAGAACGGGGCCCTCTGTTTCCTATGTCCTCTAGCCGAGGGCCCTCTGACTGCTGTTACTCCCCCAGCCCATTTCAGTTAACCCTTATAGACTAAAGAAGTACAACTAAAGAAGATCGTAGAATAGAGGGCTCTATCGCAATCAGCATCGACATCGGTATCTGGATTGTTGTTGGGCCGCCCCTGGGCCCCATGGATCCATGGGCCCCGGGGCGCCAGCCCCACTCGCCTTACTGTGTAGATGCACATGTCAAAAATGCATCTTTGTCATGTGAAGAAAGGCAACATTGGCAGTGACCCAGAGCGGGACTTTGTGTCACATCTCTGTGTTGTGGTGTTTCGTTGTGTGGAACACAGCGATGACGAGGGCTTTCTGTTTTTCTTCACACGTCAGACACAAACGACACAAGAGCTGACCAAGCAATTTTTTCAAGAGCTGCTAACTGAGTGGCTAGGCCAAGGAAAGGATGAAAGGATTGAAAACAAGGAGGCATTCTGAGTCAAAGTCTCAGGTCTCATTTCAAACTGCACTCTATGGCAGACATAATAATGCATAATAATAGTTAGACACACAGAAATCGCCGTGTGTGGGCACACACAACCACACACACACACATCAACATACACAGCGAAGCAGCCTGCGTTGATAAACACACACGTGTGCATGATCTGCTGCTGGACACGGTTGTGCACACGTACACACGCGCATAGAGAATCCAGTGGACTGTAGTGTACACGTATGTTGGTGTGTGTGTGTGTGTGTGTGTGTGCGGTGGGATTTGCGAGGTCTGTAACGAGGATGAACTTGAATATTTATTTTATATTCTCAACACGGACCATTTCTACCACATATCTACTTTTTGTTCGTTCATGTTTAAATTGAGGTGTGTAACAGTGCAAAAGTGTCAAGTGTCAACCTTCGGATGCGCGTGCGTGATTGCGCGCATACTTGTGCAGGTGCGTGCAGCTTCGCCGGCACCAGAGGCCGCTCCTAGTACGTATAATGAGCTCCTCCCAAGGACGCATCGCATTGGTTAGCTTTAAAGGAGTATGGAAAGGTTTTACATTTAAAAAAAAGGTTATGTTAAAACAAAATAACCACATGTGTATAACAAATGTAGAAACATATATTTTTTACCATTTAAATGGTAACTTGATGGTAGTCACCCCAAATTATGCCAAATACGGGAGGGGGGTTCAGCATTGAAAGTTGCACATTACATTCAGAGTTCAACAATCCGCAAATGTTTGGTAAGTTTGTAAATGTTTGTCTACACACACCAACACATACACACACACCAACACATACACACACCAACACACCAACACACACACACACACCATCACACACCAACACATACACACACACCAACACACACCAACACGTACACACACACCAACACACACACATACCAACACACACCAACACACACACACCAACACACACACACACCAACACACACACATGGTGAGTCTCGGCCCCCCTCCAAGACTCAGAGGTATTGGTTTAAACAGTCATCGGCCCGTTGCAAATACCCCGGGGTATCACCAGTCTCAGCAGACGCAGGGATTGGGCAAGGTTGCCTTTGCGTTCAGTAAGGCAGATCTCTTGAGAGACACTGGGCCTCTGCATTCAGCGAGGCTGGTCTCTCAATCCCTCTCTGGTTCTGGTTGAGATGCTTCCCGCATTTGCTGGATACCCCGGGGGAAATCTTAAACACAACACACACACACACACACACACATACACAGATACCTACACACACACACACACCAACACACACACACCAACACACACACTCAGCCAGTGTTACTGTCCCATAGATGTTAGACCAATTCCCTAATAAGAGTAATTAATCACAGCGGTGAGTACATATGTTAATGAGCTTCATTCACTAATTGCTGTCCACGATCAATAGAATCAAAGTGCAGTCCTTTACACTTCCAGCGCCAACTCCAGAGGTGATGACAACTCACTGCTTAGTGCACTACTTTGACTCCTAAGCACTACTTAGTTCACTACATCACTCCCTACTCACTGCTTAGTGCACTACATTGCTCCCTACTCACTACTTAATTCACTACATTGCTCCCTACTCACTATTTAATTCAGTATATTGCTCACTACTGCCATACTCACTACTTTGTGTACTACATCACTGCCTACTCACTACTTAGTACACTACATCGCCTCCTACTCACTAGTTAATTCATTACATCACTCCCCACTCACTACTTAGTGCACTACATCGCTCCCTACTCACTTGATAGTGCACTACATCGCTCCCTACTCACTACTTAATTCACTACCTCACTCCCTACTCACTACTTAGTGAACTACATTGCTCCCTATTCACTACATAGTGCACTACATTGCTCCCTACTCACTACTTTGTGCACCACATCACTCCCAACTCACTGCATAGTGCACTACATCACTGCCTACTCACTACATAGTGCACAACATTACTCCCTACTCACTACTTAATTCACTACATTGCTCCGTACTCACTACTTTGTGCACTACATCACTCCCTACTCACTACTTAGTGAACTACATTGCTTCCTACTCACTACTTAGTACACTTCATCACTCCGTGTTCACTATGTAGTGCACTTCACTGTGGATGTGCCATTTTACAAATACTGTGCTATTCTACGCAAGTGTTAGTCACCCTATGAGGTGACGCATAAACGAACATTTCACCACGTTTATATTTTTCTCAAGCGACTTCAGAAGTCCATCTGCACAAGAAAAATGGCTGCTAGTGTCACTGCCCGGGGGCGTAGCTGTGACGCAAGCTCTCCCCAATAGTAAAAACTACTACTACTACTACTGCTGCTGCTACTACTACTGCTACTGCTACTACTACTACTACTACTACTACCACTACTACTACTACCACTACTACTACTACTGCTACTACTACTACTACTGCTACTACTACTACTACTACTACTACTACTACTACTACTAGTACTACTGCTACTACTACTACTACTACTACTACTACTACTACTACTACTACTACTGCTGCTGCTGCTACTACTACTACTACTACTGCTACTACTACTACTAAATTATCATTTTTTTTCATGTTTTTTTATGTCTCATATTTAATTCTAAATCTTCACTCCAAAGGCCAAGACATTTTCTGTTTTGAATTTTCTGAAGTTTGATTTTAGGTGATAGCTATGCGAGTTTGCAAAAAGGAGCCAAAATGTGTAAAGCAATGATTTTGTTTCATAGGCTTTATCCATGGTTATTTGACACATGGTAAATCACCTAAGAGAGAGCCTGGCTTTTTTTTACCTGTACTTTTAGAAGTACAAAATAACTTTGAAGTCAGTAAACACAACCAGGATTAATCCATATATACGTTTTTGTTTTTTAGAAAATGTCATAGGGTGGCTTGTCCTAATGTGGGACACCTCAGCTCCAGTGTCTCTGGCTCCTCCCTAAACTAATGAATGTCAGTGAAACTATGGTGAAAGCAAACTATGGTAATGTGTCTAACATTAAGTTCAACTGTTCCACCTTAGGCAACTGACTGTCGCACATAAGAAGCTGCAAAAAAGGCCCACATTAGGGCAATGCACTCTACATTTACGTGTGCCTTCTAGCACGTAAAATAGAGTACATCATTTTTGTTGTAACAAACATCTCCGCAGGTGAACTGATTCAAAAGCGTCGAATGGACAAGATATGCCAGTCTGCCCATCACTGGCATGCAGTCTCATTCTAATAATGCGCCCACACACCCCATCAGTCAATGACGATAAAGCAGCTTCATTATCTGTAGAGTCTACCGACAGACGTTAACATGTAATTGTTTTTGTCACCATTAGAGGAGTATATTTTCATATTTTAACAAGACTTCCTGTTATCACTACTACTACTACTATTACTACTACTACTACTACTACTACTACTACTACTACTACTACTGCTACTACTACTACTGCTACTACTACTGCTACTACTACTACTACTACTACTACTACTACTACTACTACTACTACTACTGCTACTACGGTGAATTGTCCTAAGAGCACCACTGGCTCTGCCTCCTCCCTAAACTAATGAATGTCAGTGAAACTATGGTAAAAGCATACTATGGTAATGTGTCTAACATTAGGTTCAACACTACATTTCACTGTTCCACCTTAGGCAACTGACTGTCCCACGTTAGGAAGCTGCAAAACACACACATTAGGGCAATTCAAACTACTACTACTTGGTTAAAAAAAAAGTGTGAATCAATTTAAAATGAATTCATGCTCAAGAGATAATGAATTGATTCAAAAGAATGTGAATCATTTCGTCAATCATTTCCCCCCACCCCCAGAGATTTTAAAAATGACCTCAACTACAAAACATGGCACGGAGGGAGTAAATAGCGACCAACCGACTTTTTCTGATGATCGTTGAATTTTAGAATTATAATTATATTATATTTTTATAATTATATTTTATAATAATTTAGATGCCGCCAACTCTAGGGTCCGAAATCTCATTGCTGTTGAGTGCACTATAAGTGAGTGCACTATACGGGGGGTAGGGAGTAGGGGATAGGGAATGATTTCGGACACAGCCTTTGATTTTTTCACTTTCAGATTCTTGACTCTTCTTTGTGTGGCTCTTATAAACATACACAGTTTCAATTACAAATACAGATGGAGCTGTTTTGTCTCTGGGACAGAATTTATTTTACAGTGACAATCCAGCAAGATGGAAAAAAATGGAATTGAATCAAATCAGAAAATTTGAATCAATTCCCAGCAATAAAAAAATAAATAAATAAATGAATAAATAAATAAATTAACAATAATAGAGAGAAGAGCCATCTCTGTGGCTGCCCCCTCTCTCTGGAACTCTCTTCCCCCCAACATGCACATCTCACCATCTCTGGACATTTTTAAAACCAGACTCAAAACTCATTTATTCTCTCTGGCCTTCTCTAATTAGATAGTTATTTACCTCCTGTCTTCTTTTGTTTGTTTTCTTCTTGGTTCTTGTTAAGCGAACTTGGGTTCCCTGAAAGGCGCTATATATTATTATTATTATTATTATTATTATTATTTAATAAACTAATAATAATAATAATAATAATAATAATAATAATAATAATAATAATAATAATAATAATAATAAATAAATACATAAATACATAAATAATAATCAACTACTACTACTACTACATAATTTTTTTTAATAAAGTTATTTTTTCCGGCGTCAGTGCCGCTTTTCCAACTTTATTGGATAGGATTAGTCGGAAACTGGGTTGAAGAGATCGGGGGTAGACATTACAGACAAGTCGACGAGTGTAGTCGAACTCGCGACACTGCAGACGCTGCGGTTGACACAGCGCCACCAACATGAATGGAGTCACGTTAGGTGCGGTGTCCATAACCACTCAGCCAACTATTACATCTTTTCATTCAAAAATCAAACAATGCCTCCAGATCGCTCTGCTGTGTCTGAAATCCTACAGATGGCGCCACTTACTCTTTAATATCTATCTTGCTTATCTTTACTCTGGCAGGTGGACAATATAAAGTTTCCTATGAATGCTCCTGGGCTGGAGAGATAGGGAGCCACGCACGCCTGGGATCTAAGCTATCTAGTGGTTTGGGTGAAAATGTTTGCTCAGTATGTGTTTAGAATTCACATTTGCGATATGAATAGTGTATGGAGACATGATTTTAGGCAAGCAGTGTTTAATGCAAATTATAGACTGTATATAAAAATTGACTCAGCATTCGTTTTGATGTCTGTGCCTACTTCCGGGTTGCTATGGGCCTCAGGCTGGCGGAGCCTAGACTCTGAAAGGGGGGTCCTAATTTCACAAACGTGTCAGATTTGGGGTTAGACGAGTTCGGGGGGTACTTCCAGTCTCCGAGCGTCACTTCTGGTGTCATTTACACTTGCCGTGTATTTGGCTATTTTTACAACATGCCAGGTTATGGACACCGCACCTAACATGACCCCATTCAAAAAAACGGCGCTGACGCCGGAAAAAATAAATTGGTAACTTGCGGTCTGCTATTCCTCACCCAGATGTTATCATGCAGATCTGTGACCCACAAACGAATGATTTAATAATCAGTTCAACACGTTCCATATTCTCATTCCTTTTGGAAGTACTAGTAGAAGCAGCCAGCCTATTGGTCCAGAAGAACATGTGACTACTCGGTGAGTAACTTCAAGTAGGCTTTTGACTGTATTTCATCAATATTTATACAAAAAGGTTAACAAAGCAAGGGGAGTGATGTGTAACTGGTCACAGACCGACATCTAGTGGTCGGATTTTGAACTGGTGTGCATTTTGTGTGTTTTTGGGTCCACGTACCGCAGCCTTCTACCAGACTTTATATACATACATATAGGCACCGGAAGTGACCTGCAGAAGCGCGGGACAAAATGACTCCCCCAGTGTTTTGCACATAAACCCGACTATAAGGCGCACCTAAAAGGCATTCATTTTGAAGGTGAATGTTTATGTTCATTTGAGCATGTCAAACTAATTAGGGACATTTTTTAAATGTTTTTTTCCAGCCCATTCAGGCTGTTTTTTTCCAAGCTTTATTTATTAGGGTTAGTGGAAACAGGTGAAGATGGGGGATAGACATGCAGGAAATACGTCGGTGGTGGGATTCGAACCACCGACTCAGCGCGCCATTAAGGCATATGCGTGCTTTCCAGTGCACTGCCTAACCTACTGAGCTACTGGGCAGCTCTAATTAGAGACATTTGAAACATAATATACTGTAGCAGTTTGCATTTCTGTGACATTCTATGACCAGCACATTCATGCCCATATTTGGACTGGTGTAACTGTCTTGGTGTCTCATTGTGATGACTCTCTTCGAATAAAGAGCTTTTATGATAGAGGCTGTGTTCTTCCTTAACACACATACCTCTACATTGGTGACCCTCCGACTGTTTCCCAGAGCGAGAACACAGGGCGCCCGGGGGGGCCAGCTACCGGCGTCTGACGCCACTGGGAGGACGCTCGCCACAACAGGACACTTGGATCTCTCCGATGGCGACCAGCTACCTCCAGTTGCCTTCCACCGGCACGACAACGGTGCCTCTGCGGCCTACATATGGCCCACAGGACGAGTCTACAGCCGTCTCAACTCACACTACGATCGCCACCTGATTCGCACCCCGCAGCAGAGCCTGTCTCGCCAGTGCTAACCCGTCGATGCTGGTTCCGAGTGAAGCCGCATGCACGTCGCAGACGCGGGTCTCGTCTCTGTGCCGACGGTACCCCGTCGAGCCTGGGTCCGGGGGAGGTAAGCGGACGGAAGTCCCTGAAGTGCCAAAGATGTTTTTCCAGGCGCTGGCGTGGGTGGTTCAGAGAACCCTCTGCACCTCGCCAGTTAAGCGTGACGCACCACCTGACCCGGAGGGCTGACACGTGTCAAGCAACTACTGCCGCGAGGTGGGTTGCACTCTCCGCGGGCCACCCCCTCCACACACGCGATGCGTGAGGGCGACCGTTCCTCTTCAACGTATCGGAGCACGGAACAATTCGGCCTCTGTTACATGCAGCCGACGCCAAATGTGCGGCTCGCCGCCGACATATAGGTGGGATGTGTTGGGTCAGAGCAGCTATTTCACTCCACGCACGGAGGATGATCAGCGGAATTGACATTTTTTTCCACAATCCCACATGGGACACCTTGGGACACCACCTGCAGTGACGCGCGACCGCACGCGTCCCTCGCTCACAAGCGTGTGAGCGACTCACCACGGACGAGTCGCGTGATGACTTATCACGGACAAGTCACCACGGACGACCACTGCGCATCCCTCCTAAACCCACCGCCGCGCCCCCTCAGCCACAGGCGGCTCATCGAGGGACACATCGCGCGCCCCTCTCCCCGCCCCGCATAACGAGGACATATGCCTGCGCTCACCCCATGCGACGTCTCTACAACACATCGTCACCATCCCGTACGTATCGGGGGACTATATAAGGACTTCCACAGCTTCTGTCCCTCGGCTCAATGGACTACCGTTAGCACTGCCAGCGGACAGGATTTCTTTGATGTGTATTGACGTGTTTATAAAATTTCGGGGGAGCTGTGTAGCAGTTTGCATTTCTTGGGGAAATTTCATACCCACGTGGACACTGTGACATTCTATGACCAGCACATTCATGCCCATATTTGGACTGGTGTAACTCTTGGTGTCTCATCGTGATTTCATCGACACCCCCCCTCCGCTGTCTACCAGACACGAGGGCATTCAGTGTTCCCTCTTCATTCTGTTTTGACTCTCTTCGAGCTTTTATGATAGAGGCTGTGTCCTTCCTTAACACAAACACCTCTACAATACCAAAATAAAAAATGAACACAAAGCAAATCCAACCAGCAAAGCTGTGGGTGAAAGTCAGAATGAGAGGCAAATTATATCTCAAAGTAAAGAGTAGAACTCAACATTCTAATTAACTGGAGAGTCTGGACATGTTCAAAAGGAGCAGGAAGAAGTCGAGACTTATTTTTCCTACCCCTACATTGGCGCTGTGCACTTGCACCTATTACTGTAAGTTATTTTATATATTTTTTTTTGGATGTTATCTACATTATATTTGCTAAGTACATTTTTCATAAAATAACAAGGTGCACCTTATAATCCAGTGTGCCTTATACGTGGATTTTTTTCTAAAATGATTACTGTCCTAAAAGTGATTTATGTGGTGCGTGCCGATCCCGCGAGCGTCAGGGCTCCTTTGCAATGTGTGAATAGGACCACATGACACCTCATGAATTACTGCGTGCAAGGCCGAAGAGCAATACATGCTATTCTTCACTAAAAAAATGTAGTTAGTCACCGTATGTATTTACTTGTTGTGTTCATTTATGGAATCGAGCAATTTGTTGCATATAAGGCCCGTGTGCTGAGTGTGAGGCGTTAAACACACGTATAGAGGTATTGTGAATGTGATTTGTGTTATCTGTCCTGTTTATCTTGGTGCGCCTTATAGTCCGGTGTGCCTTTTATATATATATATATATATATATAT
>OMKY01255371.1:0-11165 GCA_900302395.1 Bregmaceros cantori
CGGATACGTGTCCGCCTCCAGGTCAGAGCTATGGGGTAGGCGTGTCCTGGGAAACTTTGCACCGGAAGCGGAAGTTAGACGGCACGGCGCATGGAGTGTGTGACACAGAGAGTTTTACAAGTTATTTTTTATTTTTACAAATCCCTCATGGGTCATCATGGAAAACAAACACAGATTTCATATGGCGCAGCATTTAAGTTGAACGCCATCGACCTCGCAGTGAAGCGCAAAGAAGTAAATAGACCCGCTTCACGTATATGGCATGGATATCGACGTCACCTGGGGTGAGGATTATGCGAGCAGAGAGCCGGGGTGAATATTAGCGCAACAGAACAACACTGAACTCGCCACATAACTGGTATGTTTTTATGTAGCATTTTAATTATTTTATTGTTTCTATGATTGTGTTCGTGTTCCGCTGTTTGCCTGTGTTGGCTGCATGAAGGGTGTCACTTTCGTTGTTGTGGTTGTGGTGACTGTGACAATGACGATAAATATTCTATCTAATAAATATATCTATCTATCTATCGATCTAAGTTTAACTATCGTTTTTGATTGCTTTACTCCTCGTACTCGAGGAGTAAAGCAATCAACAACCGATCTGCTTTGATTGGCGTTGTTATGACAAGTGGCGTTGTTTTCGGGCTCCGTTCGGAGACTGATCAGTTCGGTTCAGTTCTATTAATTTAAACGGAATATTAATATTAGTAAATGGCCGCGGCTTTTAGGCCGGTGCGGCTTATATAACTTTTTTTCCATGTTTTCTTAAAAATGACGGGGGTGCGGCCTTTAGAGAGGTGCGCTCATTGGTCCGGAAAATATGGTATGTTAATGTGGCTAACATTAAGTTCAACTGTTCAACACTACATTTCACTGTCTCATATTAGGAAACTGACTGTCCCGCATTAGGAATTTGCAGAAAATGGTCCACATTAGGGCAATCTACTATCTATATAGTGGTTTGGACGTTTTTCATATTGTAACGCTAGTGCCCCCTCGTGGAGGAGCTGTGGAATAGAGGAACTTAGATCAGCAATAGCTGAGCTCAGCCATTACCAAGCACATGTATGGCACCTGTGACTTAGTTAACTGTTATGTTGAGTTCATCTTCTCTTACCGACTTTTCTGCTATGTTTTTCCCTGATTTCTCTCGCCCCAATTTCACAACTAATCCTGTCAATAAGGATAAGGAAAATCTGTCAATAAGGATAAGGAAAATGGCGCTTACGGCAGGAAAAAAAATGACTTGAAAAAAAATGACTTGGAAAAAAAAATAATTGTTTAAAATCATTGGTTGCTGGCAGCAGTCTTCACTTGTGCTATGCAGAAGAAGGGCTATACCGTTGGGCCGTCTTCACATCAACAACAACATGATGTCGTATCATCTTGCATAGGAATAACTACGAATGCACGTTTTTGAAATCACTCCCCATCACGTACTCCTTACCAGGGTTGGACAGTAATGGATTGCATCTAATCAGATTACAGTAATCTGATAACAAATATTAGTAACTGTAGTCCCTTATGATTTACAATTAATTTAATTATAGTTATACAAAATAGTTCAATATCAAATCGCTGGGGAAAAATGAAGTATTTCCTTAAGCTACCCGTGGGGATGTGTCAAGTTGTCAAACAGTGTTAATGACGTTAGCTTCAGTATGCTTCGACCAAGGACTGTCTCGATCAGTTTAGATCTGTCCAGATCAATTCAGAGGAACTGGAGGAGTAGGCTGCCAAGTCCCGTTAGAAATGTTCCCATTTGGTGATTAGAAGGAGCAGCTGGAGTGCATAGACCTCTGCCAATACAAAGCTGCATAGGCATAGATTTGGATAGTTATGTTTTGAAGGACTGCATGTAATCTCACTACAGTAATCACATTACAAAATGATTACCTGTAGTGCCTTAAAACTACATTTTATAGTAGTCACCTAGAGCTTTGCAAAGACAACATTTGAAATCGAAATCAGATAATTTTTTTATATGATT
This sequence comes from Bregmaceros cantori, assembly GCA_900302395.1. Taxonomy (NCBI): domain Eukaryota; kingdom Metazoa; phylum Chordata; class Actinopteri; order Gadiformes; family Bregmacerotidae; genus Bregmaceros; species Bregmaceros cantori. Next base: position 1,991 of record OMKY01255371.1, read on the forward strand.
TTTTTTTTAAATAAGTAAATTCAATGGTCAAATCGGATTTTGCTGTTTTCTAAAATCACTGTGGTTTTGCTGTTTGTGTTGTGAACCATGATGGTGGATCTATTTAGACATATTTAACAGAATTCATGAAATTAAATTATATTAATTGCATGCCCAAGAGTGAGGTCTCTGTACTTCATGCCCAAATGAGCACAGTTTGCAAACTTTGAAATTAAAGAAATGGTTATAGAGCCCATCCCATTTACTCATTCTTGTTGGAATTACTAATAGAAGCAGCCAGCCTATTGGTCCAGAAGAACATGCGACCACGCGGTGACTAACTTCAAGTCGGATTGACTGATTTTTGGATTTTTGCGATGAACGAAGCGTGGGGGGATGATGTGTAACTGGTCACCGAGCGACATCTAGTGGTTGGATTTTGAACTGGTGTGGTTTTTGTGTGTTTTGTGTGAGCCACGTCGTTCCACTACGATGACATTAAATAGGCAACTATACAGACACCAGAAGTGCGTTTCAGACGGCGGGACAAAATGTCAGCCTCTCGTCATGGGTGCGTTGAACTCGTTAATACTGAATTCACGTGATTCCAGGACCTCGGAGAGCTCTTGAACCGCTAATACGCTGACGGTTCACCATGGGCACTTCAATAGCTGTCCCTGGTACTGAAATTACATGCCATTACATTTACCTGCATTGAACGAAGATTAAGCTACACTGGCGTCTCTCTTCTGTTGTTGTTGTTGTTGTTGTTGTTGTTGTTGTTGTTGTTGTTGTTTTCATATCGTAACACCGATACCGCCATGAACGCGTATAGACAGGACTTCTGGTGCCAGTGACACACAGTGACACATAGCACACTCCTACTGCATTATTTAAAAAGGATGGTGGTAACTTACGTCGCTAACTAACGCATGATTCAATAATTTGCGCAGCCCGTTCCATTTACTCATCTTTGTCGGACTTACGAGTGAATGCATATGCATCCATCCCATTGGTACGGAAGGGGATGTGACCACATTGGTGAGTGAATTGAAGTGGTAATTGTCTGTATCAACAATTATGCAAAACGGTGAGCAAAGCAGGGTGGATAATGGGTAATTGGTCACAGAGCGAGCTGTTGTAAGCGGTTGTGTGGTAAATTCAGCCACTTTGGTCGATCACAATGACTTCACACCCGATGTGACAGAAGTGTGTTTACGCGTAAACACGTCTTTACCACGATATGGATTTTAGTTCCTATTAACCCAGCTCTATGAATACGCTTTCATCAATCTTTACAACAGTAAAACCTTTAAAATGGCTGGCTTATACTGGCTATTTTGGCTAACTTTTGACTTACACTTTCCCTTCAGCAGAATGAAAATAGTAGAACAGCATGTATTTCAGTAGAAGGCAGAACTTTTATTGTTATCCACCTCTGCCCCATAAACACACCTTTTTCAGTTCTGTACCAAATGTTCTTCACTGGTTGAAAAAAAAATGAATGTATCATTTTTCTCCAAACACTTGCGAAGGGTGTGTAGAAAATATCAGTAAGTAACCTCCACCACACCAGTAGGGATCGACCGATACTAGTGTATTCAGTTCTTAACTGAATCATATGAAACATGTGACTAGACACCAAGGCTCTGAAGTAACAGACTACATGTTATCAGATAACAAATATTAGTAACTGTAGTCCCTTACAATTTAAAATTTAATTACATTATGTAATCTAGATTATAGTTACAGTTGCCGCAGTTACATGGTTACAATAATCATGGCTCTTTATCAATTTGAGAAAAGATTGCGATTATGACTATGACTGTCACCTTGTAAATGGCAGACAGCAGACCCCTTTTTACAAGAGACCACATACGAATTTCAGACACGCTATCACTTATAGCGTCCACCAGCTGTTGTGAGCATACGTACTTCCCCACTCTCTAGCACCCCCCCTTCATGCTAAGCCAAGTCAATAAAAATGAAAAATGATGATGGCACCCAAAAAAAGTGTTGATCAAGTTTTACTTGAACATAATCTAAAAGTAAATGAGGGTAATCCATGACTTTATTTTTTTAGACGTATTAGGGGGTTTACATTTCATCATTATCTACAACTGTAAGGGATTACTTTTAAAAAGTAACCTTCCCAAGGCTACTACTAGACACTCAGTGATTTGTGATGCATGCTGACCGGTTATCATTTTATATTTTTTATATTTTCTCTTGTGTCAAGCACAAACTCTGTCAAGCATAGCGTGACAAGTATCTACTTTTGTCACGTATCTGATCTAATTTAGCCACAAATGTCTACACCAAATTAATTGAATCAATTTATGTGTTTATCGGTCTATCCCTGCATGCCCGTCATGGTCGACAGAAACACATTTAACTAGCTTTGCTACTGCTACGCAGCTGTGTAAAGCTGATGCTTCAGACAGGTGCACGCTGCTATTCCAAATGCTTGCTATCCTGGCGGAGTAGGATGATTCATCCGTTCATCCGAGTCGCTCGGCTCGTGTAGTTTGACCCGGAATTGAAGTCGTCTTGTCTGATTGACCGAATCCCAATTTTGACGGAACGACTCATTATCCGAACAAAACAACTTTATGCCGGACGGAATGACTCGGACGAACAGGCAAACGGAATCAACCTGTGTCGCATGGCTGGTATAAACCTTAGCAAAATGTGCCTGGGATGAACCTGAGAAAAATGTGGCTGGTATATACCTGGATTGTGGTCAAGACAGTTAGATATACAGTATTAACCCTTGAGGTGAATTTACATTTTGTTGCTTTGGCAGAGAAATTATGGTTGAAAGCTTTTGGGAAACCTATATAATGTGATGTTTTTAATTAATTTAATTGTATTAATTACATTCCAATACGCTCTGTAAATGCACTGAAATAACAACTCTGTCATACTGACATCACACATCATCGCAATATTAGCTTTAGAATCCAGCCTTAAGAACAAACTTTCAGTATTCTCAGTGTGCAAAAAAATATTTTGTTTGCCGTAATAGTGTTGGTTGGTACTAGAGTATAAGTACTCCTTTAGTCAACAGGCTATTGTTCCAGGAGATGACTGACTAGGTCAGTCAATAGAATGAATATCACTTGCAACCTTCTGCAAAGAAACGTATGCTATGGTTTATACTCGGAGCAGAAGTTCTGTGTTTTAAAACTATTTTTTTTTTACGACTGTGATGCGATATACTCATCAAATAATGGCCTAAATGTATGCAGCTGATGCTTTAGAAAGCTAATAATAAAGTTTGGGAATTTTGGGAATTGTGTATTTTTTTTTTGCTTGTTTGTTTTTTTAAGAAACTGAACGTGACAATTCTTTGGCACTGCAGCCCCTGTTTGTTTTCCGGCAGGGAGGGAGGGGTGGAAACCACAACTCACCAAGACATATGCTCTGCCTATGCAACTCTAAAGATGTGTTTTTGATTGATAAGTTCATAAACCCAGGGGATTATGCAGTTTTTGACCAAAGGGATGTAATGGTTTTGCGCACCCCGCCACAGCGGCAGATCCTTTCTGTTAACTAACCTTTGAACTGATCGATTTGTCCCAGATTCGGCATGTTAACGCTCTAGGTTATGTTCATGAACTGATCAGATTTTGGAGGCCAACACTAATAATATGGCTGAATTGAAGATGGCCAATTCCTTAGACACTGACAACAACTGAACCATGCCCCAGTGATGTCACAATTCCTACGTAAAGCTTAACTCTACAATATTGCTGGGTTTTACTGACGCTTCCATCGCTTTTTGGAGATTTCCCTTTAGCAGTCGGCACGGACTGATTACCTCTAGTTCTTCTGTGTGCTACTAGTGCTATTGCTCACTGTGTTGCTCTCACTGCTGTTAGACTCCCATCAACTCCACTGGCAGAACTGCGGCACGTCATGGAAGTTGCTCATGGAAATAATATATTAACAATGTCACTAACATTCACACTTTGGCTTCCGCTAACAGTTGCTAGTTGCAGTTTAACACTGGCCAGCATGCTCTTAGCCTGGCAAGGCCAGAACAATCCAGACGTTCCCCCATCGAACGCGGTTCACAGGTTTCTTGGTTTGGAGCAATCAGGATAGAAGATTTCCGCCTAATCAGAGCGCCATTAAGGTAAATCCACGCGGCAATCAAAGCGCTGAATGTTTCCATGATATTGACGGGGTTAATTATGAAAGTGAACCACAGCCACCATACGTGTGCTGGGTGCGGGTGTCTTAAGGACTGCGCCACAGAGCCTGGTAATGAGTGCCGTATTCTAAAATAATATCCTGTAATTGTGCAGGGCCTTCGGAGTCCAGAAATTGCACAAACTAACATTAATTATTTTTATGACGTGACATCTGCGGGCGGGACTTGCGCGCTACTTCCACCCATATTAAGCCTCGATCCTGATTAACCCCAGCCCGAGAAACCTATGAGTGTGATAGTTCAGGCTGCCTAGTGCTCTGCTTGGGAAATAGGTACTTGGTGGCACGGGCGGATTTCCATATGGTCCATATGGGCTGCTGCCCATGGTGGGATTTGAATGGTGGCATCAAAAAAAGGAAAAAAAATGTCAATTAGTCATTAACAATGCACTTTGAGTGGTGGCTTAAATGGCCATTTTCACAAGAACAATGTCTCCCTCTCGTGTCTTGTTGGTGAACTGTGGTACTTGAATAAAATATGGACCTGGGTCAGGTCACGGTGATCCTCTCCACTAGATGACAGTGTGATCCTCCAATTGAAATCAAAAACGCATTCAATTATCTGAATTGATTTGATGACTTTATTTTTTTAAGTAGTCGTAACCCAATCTTATTGGCGATTGCTTTTGGTTTAATTACATCAATTTCATGCATTCCATATGGTTTTAATTCAATACCGATTTAATACTGGTTTGACATTATATTTTAAACTTGATTGCTGCAGTTCACAACAAATTTTTAGCTTGAAATTAATTGATTAAGGTGGAGGTGTTTTACCGAGGCAGTCATTTCAGCTAGCACCTCCCCTGCTTGGTGGGCCTCAGGTCCAACTAACTGTTTCTCCTTTTCTCTTTTTCTGTTCCAGCGATATACCAAGAATCCCAGACTCATCGCATCCTCCATTAGAATCTAGTATGTATTTACCTTGATCCAATATACGCATTGTTAAGAAAATCTTAGGTCTAGAATTTAAAAAAACTCTCTCGTATGACTCCAAATTTAACCAACGAAGATCTCTGTTTATTTCGCATCATCGTCTTTTATAATGGCAGATCAAACACACAGTTTCTGTCAAGCAAGCCAGGAGAGAGATAGGAATTTCTTTAAAGCGGTTGGGCCGAGGACGTTCAAAATCTGGTTAGCAGTAGTGTGACAGTTCCTGCTTACAGTTGAAGGTGGGGGAGAACAGACAGTCATCGTCCTGTGTTTAGCCTGGGAGAATTTATTGCGGGCAAGGGAGTGAACGCAAGTTCCCAGCGAGGCTTGGGAAACGATCAGATAACAATGTTCAGAGGCATTCCTCACACTCTGCTTCAATGTGCAATTTTATTTCTGAATAATAATATAAATATGATGCATTTTCAACATTCACATAATTATTACCATATTGATCACTAGGGTCCGGTTACCTTGTGGGATTAGCTAATTTATTCAATGTAATGTACATTGTTATTTGTTGGTAATATTACTGTTGTACTATTGTATTGAAATTCCCAGTTATAAGCATTCACTTTTCCGTGCTGAGCAATACTCTTCCAGAGTGCTGTGACCTGATAGCCTAAACATTTAGTTAAATTGTATGTACATGTTTTGTGGCTACAAAGGATTGCTTACTCCAAGAAGAATGCACTCTCAATTGGTAACGACTTTAGGAATCTTATTAAATTATTAGCCAAACATGCAATCATTTTCTCCAGACATCCACGGAAGTGAGCCCAGAAAATATCGGAATAAGAATAAAATTGAAAATGAGTGTAAATAAAGTTATAAATTAAAATGAAAAACAGAGTTGTTACAGGGGCCCATGGATCCTTAAAAAAGCCGGATATGGAATTGAAATCTTGGTTATGAAAAAAAAAGGCTTTCAAAAGAATTAAAAAGTCTTAAATGTTCAAAATATTTTGTAAGAGTGATTTAGTACTTAAAATATATAAATTACAGATTAACTCTTGTGGTAACATTGTGCAATCAATAGTAGAACTGTAACATGCCTTAAGCTGTAAGAATTAATTCATTACACCTGCTGGGAACTTTAGAGAAATGACTTCGCTTCATATGCTGGATGTTTTGCATCTGACATTGTGATTGAATTGTCCTTGACAAGAGGAACTAAACAAACGAAATGCCCTGCAGCAGGCTCCAGTTCGTTTGAATCCCAGAAGATGGAACGGCCGGCCGTCTCCGCCCCATCTCCCTCCTGCCAAGGACTGCTACGCACCACACCTCAACTGCTTCCAGGACGCCTCTCTGTACGTCTGTGTGGCTCAACACATTTGTATGTCAGAAGCAGTATTGGCATTAGGGCTGTACGATTATGGAAAAAAATCGAAATTATGTGGATCATAAATGAAATCACAATTCTTAAATCACGATTATGAAACAACGTAACAAATATATGTATAAATGAATTTGAAATTTTTAAATTCAATTATTGTAGCATTAATGCAATAGTATGAACTTATCTTAGCCAGGCCTACGTATGTACTATGTGTGGTATAAAGAAAATAAAATTGAAATGCAAATGTTGGAATGTTTTTTTTGAAATTGCAATTTCCATTTTTCATAATCACTGGGGTCAAAATTGTGATTTTCATTAAAATTTGAAAAAAATAAAATTCTAAAAAGTAATCCGACTACTGATTATTCACGTTTGCCTACCCTTACCAATTGCATTGCTGCATGTCTCCTATCGCTTCTTCATGAAAATAAATTTAAGAAGAATTTAACTAAGTTAAATTACTGACTACTTTCTTTTTAAAGTAAGTAAGATTAAGTAAATAACATTACTTTTAGTCTGTTTTCATTGTATTCAGTAACAGCTGATTATTTTTGCCAATGCTCACTTTATTGGAAGTAGGTTTTAAACTTCACTTCACGTAGGCTGGATTGCCCTAATCTGGGCCACTACCTAATGTGGGACACCTAAGCCCCTATGGTAACTATGGTAAAAACAAACTATGGTAATGAGTCTAACGTTAAGTTCAACTGCACTACATTTAACTGTCGCACGTTGGGCAACTGACCACAATAGAAAGCTGCAAGAAATGGCCCACCTTAGGGGAATTCACCATACATAATGTACTAAAATGTATACAATCCTTTGGGTTGTGTATTGTTTTATTTTTAAACCTAAAGGCAAATGTATGTATGGCTGCAACTAAGAATGAATATATATAATTATTTCATATATTTCTGTGTTTTGTTCTTTTTTACTCATTTTATTGATGTCATTATTTTGAAGGGGGATAACAGAGCAGGGACTAGTGGTCGTGCAGTATATGACTGTGATCAATCTCACGGCCGAATTGCAGGCGATTAATCGATAATCAAATTAGTTGGCGAATAATTAATACATCGCTTATCCCTACATTCCTACAGAAAACTTGACTCTGACTCTCCTGGTTTTTACTGATGCTTTCATTATGTTTCTGGGACATGCCTTTAGCAATCGGCACTGACTGCATATCTCTAGTTCTGACTGTGAACTGTCTTCTCTCCTAGGTCAAGCTGTGGTACGACAAAGCAGGCCACCAGCTTATGGTCAATGTGCTGCAGGCCGTCGATCTTCCCGTACGGCCAGACGGACGACCGAGAAGCCTTTACGTCAAAATGTACTTCCTACCCGATCGCAGGTAAACAATACTCCCCATTCCGTTGATGCTGTTTAAAGCAATACTTGCAGGGTCCTGATACAGGCATACAGGCTTCTGCCTTACTGTGTGTTCAAACCAAACGCGAATTGGGCAAGAAAAATCGCTTTGGAAGCTTGTAACGCGCCGCAGCATTTTATTTTTATAGCGGCATATGTTGAGCGGCAAGAGCGAAACCGTGCAAGCGGCAAAAGTGAAGTTTCCCGCTCTCCAGCTCGTAGGCGGCACCTGCAGCTCGCAGCAGCAGCAAGTCACACACACACATATACACATGCACGTGGCAGCCAGCGGGATTATTTCCCGTGACCGGCCGCTAGCCTCGCTGTTTGTGCGGCCGGCTCTTCATTCTCATCCACCCGAGGACTGGGCAATGATATGCTGCGTTCCATTTACTTTCCGAGTCGGCGTGTCCGATGTAATGCAGCTATCAGATTGGTCCAGTAAAGCACGTTACTGGTATGGACCAATTCAGTAAAAGCATTAACGAGGAAGTTCCGACTCTGGCGCTCCGGAGCTAAGCTGTAAAACGGGAGGGCTGGGTGCTGGATGCACCGGCCGGAGAGCACCACGCTCTCCCCCAGAACCCCAACACTCTCCTCTCCTCCCGGAGAGGTGGAAGTGCGGGTCTCTACCAACCATCACTCTCCCGTCCGGGGGTGGAGGGACGGGTCCGCGGAGTAGTGGGGGCATCGCTGCTGCGACACCACCACACCAAAAGGGAGACGACCGCGCGTGCAGACACACACACGCGCACACACACCATTACAGACGAACATTACGTACTGACACACGGGATCTCGATCAATTTCCTCTTCCCAGACACTTTCAAACTCTCCCAACTTTTAAAGATTCTCCATCTTTCTCCCTCTCCGCTTCCCAACACGCCTATGCAGTCACCGCCGCCGAAGCAGAGAGGCAAACATGACGTGCGGCGGTAACTGCAAAGACGTTTGTTGTGCATGTGATCTCTTCCGTGGGGGGCCTCTTCCGTGCCTCCCCCTCCCCCACACACATGGAAGCGGGATTATTTTCCGTGACCAGCCGCTCGCTTCGCTGTTTGTGGCCGGCTCTTCCATCTCTCCTCCCGGCTCCCGAGAACCGGAGAGCGCAGCTCAGCTGTGTTCCATTTACTCTCCGAGTCGGCGCGTCCGAGGTAATGCAGTTATCAGATTGGTCCAGTAAAGCACGTTATTGCGTTTGACCAATCCAGTAGGAGCATTAACTAGGATGTGCCGAATCGTAACGCCACAGGAACGCATTTGCTAAACACCGGAGATCGGAAGAGCGTCGTGTAGGGAAAGAGTGTAGATCTCGGTGGTCGCCGTATC
>OMKY01255375.1:0-14769 GCA_900302395.1 Bregmaceros cantori
TGTTAAATTTTAGTTTATTATTAGTTTAGTTTATTTTAGTTCAGTCACATTAGTTTACTATTATATACTATTATATACTATTATATACTAGTGAGTTTTGTACTAGTTAGTTGCTGTATTCCATCAATATTACAAAGCCCCTCACGAGGCCCTTTATTGGCTGGGGCTTGAGCCATCGTTAAGGCACTAGTCAACCCAGGGCTGGAATTGAGGAAAATGTATTCTCAAGTGAACTAGTGGGCTAAATCATGATTTAATAACTTGATAGCAGTGATGAAGTTGGTTCCATAGTTTACTTTGGTCCAAAATTGTACACGCATATTCTGAAGAGGTACGCACGGCACAGGTTCTTCTCTTTTTTTTTAAATGTAATTTAATTTTTTTTTGCAGAAAGTTGGCTCAGGTCCAGACAGTTAGTTACCAAAAGAAACCATTTAAAGTCAGTGGGCAATATACAGAAAAGTAATGTATATGATAGATGTGAACAGCTAGTCATTCACATGATCCCTTAGACCAGGGGTTGTTAACCTTTTTAATCCCAAGGACCCCCTTTCCCAGCCTAAAGCAACACGCGGACCCCTTAGAAAAAAAATGTGTGTGTGTATATACATGCATGTGCATTTTTTATTTCTTTCCAAACATTTATCAGTTATATATAGGCAGACTTCCCATAACCTCAAGTCATCTTTGTAAAATAATTAATTGGAACACAAAATAACATAGTAGCAGCATTTGAAATACTGTGAAAAACTGCATACTATATCTTTAAATTGGCGATCAAATGTGTATCTATTAATGACAATTAACAATGAAATGCTGTTAGGTCAACGTTTTTTATTGAAAACCTCACTTAATATAAATATATAATTATAAAGATATAAAATGTTTGCATTTATTGAGCCGTTAACATCTGTTTGATCCAGCAGATATCCAGCGGAGAGATAGCTCCCAGCTGGGTTTCTGCTCTCAGCCCAATTCACCATGGAACTCAAATGATCAGCAACAGGTTCAACATGCAACACACCTGCACAAGATATGTCTTGGTTTCATGAGAGACTATGATTAGGTGAAACTAATGGAGAACGATCATGATGCTAATGTTCATATCCTGCACACATTAAATAGATAATGCAGTCTAAAATACCTAATTAAATAATAAAACACAGTAACTATAGGGTAGATTGCCCTAATGTGGGCCCGTTTCTGCAGCTTCCTAATGTGAGACAGTCAGTTATCTAATGACGTACAGTGAAATGTAGTGTTGAACAGTTGCAGTTAATTTACATAGTTTACTTTTACCATAATTTCACTGACATTCATTAGTTTAGGGAGGAGCCAGAGCCACTGGAGCGTAGGTGCCCCACATTAGGCAGTGGCCCACTTTAGGGTAATCCACCCTACATAAAAAACAAGGAGTTTACATGAAATATGTGTGGTTGACCTCCTGGGGCTCCAGTAAATTCAACGCAGAAGATCTGTGGATCTTCCCAGATAATAAACGGATATCTGTATTTTTTTTTTTCTGTACGTTCACACTCAGAAACGGTTTTGGCTATTAGCAGGTTGGTAATTGAATTGCATTTTTGTGTTGGAGTTTGACCCTTTTTCACAGCCTGGTTCAGTGCAGGATGGCCAAAACCATCTAAACACCCCCGCACTGTTCATGCCAAGTCCGCACTACAAGTAAGTAAGACCGCATCTATCCACTCGTTTTCAGAAGGCCGAATCACCCTGTGAGATATATTCAGATATATTCATCAATTTAATTTACACGCAAAAGTAAGCTTCATATAGATAATACTTTGAATTTGGCGCAGGGCAAAATGAGTACAGTAATTTTAGACTCAAAATATCCGATATAGATCCAACTACAGTCTATTCGGTGATTAAACAAATATCTGGCTATTAAAGAGTTTGACTGACTGACAGGCCTTACTGATATCCCAAATGATGACAAATGATATAAAATAAGTTAAGTTTGTAACGTATTTGTAACATTGGTGTAGCAAAAAGGCAACTGCCACCATGGAAGACACCGTAGAGATGTCAAGGTCGTCCACAGAGTGTAACACCTCGACAGGAGTGTTTTCACATAAGAAAAGTTGAAGGAATCAAGATTTCGGGTCGGTGACACATTTTCCCAAATATTGCAGTGGAATGGATGAAACCCAGGCGCAAAAGACATCCGTATAGAGTTTGCCAGGACCCATGCTGACAAATATGGAGGGTAGTTGGTCCCTGTGCATTGGAGTGATGAGGCCAGATATTTATATAAAATGTATGGTGCCTACAGTGAAACATTTATTGCTGTTTGAGTGCTGCTGACGTCACAGACAATTTATGGATGTGATTGTAAATTTAGAAACATATTGCTCCATACTGAAAGAGAAGATGCTGTCTGTGCATCATCCTAATTTGACTGGAAATGAATGCATGACATTGTTGACTTAGGTGTATTGGAGTGTAATTCATATGTCATGTCATCTGTAATTCATGTCATGTTTAAGTAATCCCTAACTTTACCTTTAAGTGTGGTAGAATAATTATGTTACTCACACTGCAATTTCTGTTGATGAAACTGGTAACTGTTGGTTGTTAAAACTAATGAGTTTTTTTTTGCACACAAGGAGCAATTGTGTTCTCTGATACATAACAAAGTTGTGAGGGAATATTCATATTTTTTGTTGATAACCTTGTTTATTCCAATATCCACCAATTAAAATGTTCTCTTTCATAGGGATGGACAGAAGAAGGACCAAGGAGATTCCCTCCATTTAAATTGTATCAGCCAATCAGAAGATAGACACCCTCCATTTGACTTCTCATTCAACCCACCCGAGACAAATGATGAACATGTTGAAGGCCAAATGTTCAGGGAGTTTGGACTTGAAGGTAATTCAAGCCTTTGTAACATTCATTAGTGGCGCATCTTTGAATGTTGGTTTGTTTGTGGATAATTAACGCCAAGACCCTGCTTCCGGCTGGAATCTGTAAACAGGCGTTCTGTAAACAGTGTAAAGCATCACAATGTATGTCATGACCTGACTGAGGAGATGGGCTAATTAGGATCGGTTGGTTTGTAAATGGTTGAAACTGGTTTTAGCTCATAGCTTAACCTATGACACTTCATCACGTCATCATATGCACAAAATAGGCTGTCAAGTGAACCACTCATTTTCATTAATGTTTTTACGTATTATTAAATCCATATTTTACCACACTCTTTTTTATCCAATGGGTGCAGTCAACTGCGGGCACACCCCCAAATTTTCCCGAGCTGATCGCGTCGCTTCCGGGGTTGAAGTGGTGACGTTCCAGCATGAGACAGCTGCTGCGCATCCGTCGAGTCCTTTGGAGGGCATGGAAAATGGGGAGCTTGGAAAGTGGCAAATTACTCACTGTGAGTTGGAAAAAAAACATTTTGCATGTCATGTTTAATTTTAAAACTTTACTACAAAGGCCTAGACATTTTCGGTAGAGTTTTTAGGTGAGTTGAGCAGCCATAATGTGTATAACAATGACTTTGTTTTATAGGTTTTATCCATGGTTATTTGGATCATGGAAAATCGGCTGTACGAGAGCATGCTTTAGGCCTAGTCATTTGAGGAACAAAGTAGACTTCCATCTAATCCTTTTTGTGGTGTTAGAGTTAGCTGTTGGATAGTGCTGTGATGAACAGTTTCTTGCTGTAACCCATTTTGGTAGAGAGTTGGAGGAAACAGACTTCCAGGATCAAGAGTTCTCAGTTACCTTTATGGACAGTTATCTGTTCCCCGGTGAACCATTGCTTGGTGACCTGTTGCAGTGATAAACCTTCGGATAGTACCTTGGTTTCTTATAATTTCTTCTAATAATAATAGGTCCCTCGTGGTCCATTTTATGTAGGTACACAGCTCCCTGGAAGACAGTTGTAAGGTGAGTATATTGATGATGCACGGTTTGCTGGTCACGTCATGACTGAATTATTTTGTTAAAATGAGTGCTTACAATGTGGCCAGCTTTTACCACACTTCTCAGGGTGAGTAAATAGCATCAATATGTTCAAAAGTCACACTGAATGGCAGCCTTTGCTGCTAATTGTCCCATTGATTTCATTTCAGGTTCTCCTAATTTGAGGTTGACATCAACGATTTGCCTCACGGCTGACTCTCTTCCCTGTACTGGAGTGTTCGCAAGGCTACAGTAAGCGCCCTCCAATGCGTAGCATTCACCTTGATGCAATCAGTGATGTCGGTAACTAAGTTACAATAACTAAGTTACTTTGACACAGTAATAATCTAACACATTACTATTCCTAGAGAAGTAATCAAATTAATAATCAGAGATTAAAGCTACTTAGCAACATAACTTTAGTTACTTGTTACAGTTCCACAATGCTCTTGTAGCTGAAAATGTTTAAGGTACCAAGTTATTTTTAAAATATAGCAAATAGTAATTTAACGTAACTACTTTTAACGTAACAAAATATGTTTTACAAGTAACTGCGGGAACATTCAATGCAATGCTAACACATGTTAATGCCTTTGTCTAGGGAACAACAGGCCGAGGACCATGAGAAAGTCATGCAGGTATATAGGAGCAGAATTTCTGTCACCAGAAACAAATCGTCTCAATTGAAAGGTCTGCCAGGTTTGGGAAATTGTCATTCAGAATAAATAACAAAACAGCATCTTTGCATCTTCGTCATTTCCAGCTAATCACAATTCTTGATGAGTTCTAATAATTGTGGGTAATTGAGCTCCATGCATGCTCTGGCACAGATTCTCCATAGATTACCTCTAATTTGGATGCCTTGTATTGTCAATGCATTCTAATACAATAATCTTTTATGTGTCATATTTCTGTTTGTGTCACAGAGTACCAAATGTACAAAGACAGAGTCCCAAAAGTGTTCAGTGACCGATCATCTTGTGCTGCTTAGAGGTAACTTAAGTTATACAAGAACTGGGTTACAACAGAATGTATTTCTACCATGAATGGATAACATAATGCTGGATTAGAAGCTGTTGTAACCAATAATTAATACCAGCCACTTGCATAAAAGCCTTCACAAATCAGCATTGTTTATAACACAAGCTTGAATTCAACTTCAGAAACGGCCTCCGTGGAGTCATCCCCCATTGCCTCGGGCTCAGGATGTCACTACTCCTCAGACAGCGTAAGATTGCAATGAGTGATTGAGCAATGAGTGATTGAAAAAGTACCATAATTGTATTTTCCAGATGGTTTCACCAGATGATATTTCAGAAAATAGAACATTTCGGACAATCTTAGTTTATGTATTGTGGTTGAAATGCATGCTCAAATTCTTTGTAACTTTGTGAATAAGTGGGGGAAATGCTTGAAATTATCCCAAATAGGGCAACGATTATATTTGAATAGTTTCAAAAGAATTTAAAGTTATCTGAATATAAATCAAGGTCGGACAGTCACCCCACATGATGAAGATTTAGAGAGTATAGTGCTAGGTCTAGGACCAGAATTATTTTCAAGAAACATCTATAGAGAACAAGTGTGATTTTTATTTAAGTTCCGTTTTTGCTTTAGAACGATGAGGCAGAGAGCCGGGAGAGCTCCTTCGCATCCCTCAGAACCACTAAGACTGTAAACAAGGCCTGCCAGTGGACACCGCAAGGGTTGCAACCTCTGCTGCGAAATCCTCCCTCAACAACAAATTCCAGGAGAAATTTTGCAGTGCAGACAAATGGCGGTAAACATGGTTTTTAGAATGTGCTTAATACATTGTAATACTGCCATTAATAACGATACACATGAAATGTGCCTTTTGGAAGTTGCACTTGCACGTGAGAAGCATGTCTGTTAATTCCTGACACAATGCAGAGGGTGCTATCGTTAGGCTTCCTTGTGATATATTTATTATTTAACCTTTTGCTGTAGGAAACCTGAATACCCTGAACCCCGAGCCATCCTACCAACAATCAGTCTCACAAACCAGAGATATTGGAACTCAAACCCTGTTAAGCCAGAGCACCAAACATCTAACCCAGATCAGTCTACAGGAAATGCTTCAGCAGGAATTTTCCTACAATGGAACCCTGTACCATGGAAATGATAAGCAGCATGGATGTAATCACAGATTACAGAGAGACTACCACGGAAACATCCTTCCCACAATAGTCAACCAGCAAATTGTCCATCAGGCAACAGTCCAACAAAGACCTCTTTATCAACAATATTATCATCCTGCAAATGCCTCGCAGGATGCTGTGCACCCAAACAGGATTGGCTATGAGCGACCTAATAATCAAGGAATAATCCATCCGGCACTTGTCCACCAAGGAATCGTCCAAAAATGTACCACTGACCAGGCAACTGTTCACCAAGAAACAGTTCACCAGGTAGCTGGTCAGTTTGGCCAAATAACTGTCCAAAAAGGAACCGGAAAATCGTTCCACCCTGTAATTGTCCCTTGTCGAACAGTTCTAGATGGTCAGGTCCCCCAACAGAGACGTATCCATCAAGAATTAATGTATCAACATACTGTCTATCAAAGAAATGTCCACCAGGCACCTGCATGCCAACGACATGTCCAACACGGAACTGTCCACCAGGGAACTGTTCAACAAGGAACTGTTCAACAAGGACCTGTCCAACAAGGATCTGTACAACAAGGAGATATCCACCTGGGAACTGTCCAACAAGGACCTGGGCAACAAGGAAAAGTCCACCAGGGAACTGTACAACAAGGAACTGTACAACAAGGAACTGTTCAACAAGGAACTGTTCAACAAGGAAGTGTCCACCAGGGAACTGTCCAACAAGGAACTGTCCACCAGGGAACTGTCCAACAAGGACCTGTTCAACAAGGAACTGTACAACAAGGACCTGTACAGCCAGGACCTGTACAACAAGGCAACGTCCACCAAAGAGATGGCCACCAGGCAGCTGTCCACCGAGAACATGTGCAACAAGGACCTGCCCAACCAGGAGATGTCCACCAAGGAACCGTCCAACAGGGAGCTGTTCAACAAGGAAATGTCCACCAGGGAACTGTCCAACATGGACCTGTACAAAAAGGAACTGTCCAACAAGTAACTGTCCAAGAAGGAAAGCTCCACCAGGGACCTGTCTATAAAGGAAGTGTCTACAATGGACCTGTTCACAAAGGGCTTGTTCATCAGGGAATCCACCACCAGGGAACTGTTCACAAAGGAACCCTTCACCAGAGACCAGTCCACCAAACAACTGATCAACAAAAATCATTTTCCCAGAGCACTGTTCACCAGGAAACTGGTCATCAAGAATCACCTTCTCAGATAAATGTTGGCCATGGATTCATTGAGCAGACATCACTTTCCCAGGGAATTCTTAACCAAAATTCAGTGCATCATGGGACTCCGGGCCATGGAATTATCTACCAAGGAAGACCTCAACAAAATACAGAAATGCTAAATATGAAACTGCAACATGAACCTCTTCATCACGGACCTCCTCAGCACCATGGAACTCCCCACCACCATAGTATGCCTACCAAGAGAACTTCTCTCTACGAAATAACTCCCAACCGCCTAACTTCACCCAGTGTACTTCGAGGTAGGTGTGAAACACCTTTTTTAGCATATGCATGTATTAGATTTTTTTGTAATTTCATGAATTAAATACTGCTATTTACTCACCATTTGCAGTTTGGGGCAATGTGGAAAGTGGGAATATTGGTTTTGTCTGTAATCCAAGCAACAGAAAACAAGGGGGTAATTCTTGTAGCACTCATACCTGAAATAAATAGCTTCATTCACTTCCGCTGTCAGTACATGCATGTGCATCGAGTGGTATTTACAAAAATAAAAATGTTGATGTTAATGGTATGTTAAACATTATACCGCAAGTATTAACTTGTGGTTCTGATTCTACACTCAGCCCTCAGCCAGTCTCACAACAGCAACAAGTCTGCTGGCAGTGAGCTGAGGTTCCACGACACTCTTCCAGCCAGGGGCGCCAGCAGGTTGTCGGCAGAGCCGGGCACCCTACATGAGATTGCAGATATCCTGCTCATGCTACGCCACCAAAGGAGGGAGCAATGAGGGGATTGTTAACATTGTTTTTGATTGCATTCTTACACAATTGTTGCTCTTTTTTAGGTAAAATTCAGGTTTTTCGGATCACAACCTCATTCATTGAATCATACTAATTTAATTTAATATTATTATTCAATCATATTACTCACCCTGAGATGTTTGGTCAACTTTGTTTATGATGGGAGCATTTGTGGAAACAAATAATCCAAGAAATTACAAGCGATGGGATGGGATTACTTCTATTTCTTGGATGCTGTCATCATGGATAAAGTTGACCAAATATTTCAAGGTGAGCAAATAGCATAATTACATTCTCAGTAATCTTCAAAGAAACAGTCTTTAGAGAATGGGCCATGAAAAAAAAAAAACTGTTGCAAAAGGCTTTGCAACAAAACACACTGAAAATTAGTCTACTATAACAGTTCTAAAAAATATCTTCTCATAACAAGTTTAAAGGAAAACATTGTTAACTGTGCATTTATGACATTGTTAATAGTCAAGTCAACATGGAATGTTTGTGCCATGAGTTAGTCTTTGTGCGATGCAATGCTGCTTCATACTTGTTCAAAAACAAGATTGTAAGTGATAGCCAGACGTAGCCTGGTGAGCCAGAACCAAAGCATTGTCCGTGCATCGCAGATCACTTGCCGTTATAATTGACGATTTGTTGGTCCTGGATTGCCAGGCTAAGCCAGACAATGTGCAAATCAGGGTTCAACTTGGATTTACCAAAAGGGGTTTCACATGCTGGGTTAATCTTCTCGACATGTTTCAAGTGATGCTATACTCTTTGTCAGGGGAAGAATGGAATCCTTCTTCTTTGGAAATAAAATAATAAAACAGACTGTATTGGTAATGGTCTTCAAGAAAAAAAAACATTTAGAAAGTCTACAAAGGGAACAATTATAATCAGAAGACGAGTGCAGCTTCTCTTGAAACACACAACATAGTGAAAGCTGTTCTAAAACAAAAGCATGTCATTCATTTGGATAATTTACCTTTCCATTATAGAACCAATACAATGTTGATGTGTCAATGTTCTTTTATGTTTAGAGTAAGAAAATGCAATTATGTTGGGTGTTATGAACACATTCAAAAATACATTAGTGTATTTTCCAATAATCAGTGATTGAAATTAAAGCATTACAGAACTTGGTTTTCAGTCAGACACTGTATTTATTTAAGTATACCCCTGTACATTTATATATGAATACAGAAAATGTTCTATCAGAGAATTATGAAGTGAACTATTTAAATGATGTGCCATGGATTCCCATGTGACCTCTCTGCCAAGACATCCAGTAACACTAAAGACTCCTGCATACTTTCAGGGTGGGGTGGGGACCAGCCCGCCGTAAAGGTGTTTTGTCGCGGCATTTTGGGTAGAAAGTGGTCATAGTTCCAGATCACTGCGGTGCCCCGCCTCCCTCTGCCCCTCCCGACGACACCACCTACTCTCTGAAAGCTCCAACTTTTATAATATTCTATTATGTTCTCTGTCGCTGTTATGTCGCTGTCTATACACACTGTATGTTGTTGTCTCGCTCTTTTTCTCTCTCCCTTGTCTCCTCTCGTCTCGAGCGAGAGAGATTCGCGGGCCTGCTTGCAAAACGGGGACCGCCCACTCTCCGTCTTGACCAATCACAGCCGCGAGGTGAAGTCGGTTAGTAGAAACAAGGGCTATGGTCAGGATGAGAGGTGGGGAGCGTCCCACCCACAAGTACCGAGGCACATTGATGACGTGGTGTAGTTTTTTTTGCACAAAAAAACTACACCACGGCGGTCTGCTCCCCACTCCACCGTGAAGTATGCAGGAGGCTTAAGCCAAAAGGGTACTTTGAGACAGGTACATAATATCATTATGTACCTTTAATAATGCCAATCCAGTGCTGTGATGAGATCTAAATCCAGATTGGAAGATATTCCAATTGTATTTCAGAGATGGTAGTAACCGTTTGACAACTTTTTCTAAAACTGTCGAGATAAATGGCAAATTGAGACAGGTCTAAAGTGAAATAGCAGTGTAGGGTCAAGGTTAGACGGAACCTGGCGACTGTCGGAGTGGACAATTACCGCGTGGCGGTTGGTGGGATTTTGGGTTTTAACTTCAGATATTACCTACATGATAGTTACTTTAACCATAGCCTTAGCGTAATCCTAGTATAGTGTTTTAGTATAGTGTTTTTCTGACTTTTATGTAATTTCGGGTGTTTATGACGTTACGCTGTATTCACTCCCTAGCCTAGGCAGTGAGCTTTTTTTGTGTTAGAAACAGATTCTTGAAGTGTTATATAATTAGCACGACGGTCCAATTTAAAACTGTGGTTCTCTGTCCGCATTTAGCAGCGTGTCTTGCGAGCACATGTGGTGTGCGTAGTTAGTGTGGTGTTGGCGTGCGCATAAAGCGTGGTGTTGGCGTGCGCATGAAGCGTGGTGTTGGCTTGCGTGTGAAGCATGGTGTTGGTGTGCGCGTGAAACGTGGTGTTGTCATCCACAAACTATCATGAATAGTTTGTGGATTGTGGATTTTAAAGCTCTCACTACATCAGTAAGAGAAGAGAAAGAGCCTGGGACAAACTGCTCAAACAGCAGAGCGGATTGGGGCAACAGACAGACTTTTACTAAAGGCATTGTTGATGCATCGTCGAAATAACACAAATAGATGCTACAGGGAATGGTGGCGCCATATGCAGGATGACAGGAATTACAGAGCAGCAATACCATGGACCATGCGGGACCGCCACGACCATGTGTTGGTCGGACACAACCTGTCAGCGGGGGTGAGTGGAGAGAGCAGGTGGCTGGTCCAGAGTTTCAGAGCATCACATTTTCGACGTCATGAGTTATCACCGGCTGCAATATTTTTTTTTGCTTTGTTCACATCAGGTGAAATGAGTTGACTTTTCACCAGCTGACACAAAACACAATCATTTACATTTATTTAAACATGAATTTGAATTCAAAGCAATTTTGAACACATACACAAGCCAGAGAGGAAGGTTCAATTGTTTTGAGAATGTTTAATCTGAAAGTAAATAACGTTGCCATAGTGACAGTGATAGCATGTTCCACAGATAATGGTCACAGTCACCAAGCACTACACTATTTGGTTAGTCCCGTAAAAGTGGAATGTTGTATGTTTGGTATTTGTATATTTGTCCGTTTGTACGTCTGCCATTCCCCAGTTTCCCTTGCCAAAAGCCAATCTTTTTCACTCCTCAAGGGTTTTTTTCTGATTGACATCTACTTAATTGAACTTAGCTTAATTGGACATGCAAATGCAGCACTGCTGCATCCCTAATATTCAATTCAAATACACACAAGTGGAAGGGCATTTTGTGAAGGAACGGGGCATGATAGGTAGAGTTATACACATTTTTATTCACCCAAGACACAGAAAGTCAAACAGGCAATTTCATTTTGCAGTGAACAGCAGGAGATGTATAGGTCTTCAAACTCCATATGTTGTCCTCGATAACAATAATCATAACAATGATCGCTGGCAATGGGTCAGGTACAATAAGGCCCTCTATAGGTCCTAAATATGAGACCCCTGCAGCTCTTTATCTTTGGCCCAATTTCAATACAATTTCTGGGCAATCTTTGTTGGGATTTCACTGTGATTTTACTGTTACTGGCATGTGTAGGCCATCAAATATGCATTTTCTTTTTCAATTATTTCATTTAAATGATGGTGCCAAATGACAGGCTTTCAGTCTGTCACACATCTCTAAGCAATTTCAGTTCATTTTTTTCAGGGCGAGAACATTAGCACCGCCATTAATCTCATGTCAGTTCCTGGTGAATCACGTCCGAGCAGCCACAGTTCCTAGTGGACTCTTGGAACTTGCGGTAATTGAGGTCGGTAACCTACCCACTGGAATTCCTGATAGTACCTTTAAGCAGACATAGCATCCAAACAGAGTTTGGAACGGCTCACCAAATCTGATGGAACTCTGACAGCATCATAGCCACATAATAGAAATCCCAATCATACATTTTCGAAATTATATGACTTCTTCCTAAGTGTTCATAACAAAGACTGTGCATAGGGATGCTTGAAAATGGATTGTGTTAACCCAGTCAAAGCCACACAAGATTTCCTTTGGGTGTAGAATATCACTTACTACACCAAACTAACAAACCCTAAATATTCCTTTTAGCATGTTACCAAAAAACACTTTGCAAAATAACATGAATGTGCCATTGGAGTAACACTTCATGGCACTACAAACATTGTGAATTGTAGTTTCTTGTTGTTTGTTCGTGTTCGTACGCACAAGGCCACTCCGAAAACACAAAGCAACCCGGACCATATATCAAACTATAATATAAAAATAAATATGTCACACTAACAAATCTGTACATGTATCCAACAGTGAAACAGGAAGATTGCGAACGATATACAGGCACTAACATGGTCACATTAGAAATCATAACAACTATCACGTTTAGGTCGACAATAATGACCCCCAAAAATATATTAATGAATACGCTTGTATTTTTAAATTGATAACAATCATTGCTCCTGGCAATTATTTAAATAACTTGTTCATTTTGCGCTTTTGATTAAAATAATTTCAGACTCATTCAGGTACATTGAGCCTAGGAAGAGAGTTGCAGCAGAATTGTAAACTAGAAAAAATATTGTAATAAACTCCACATCATCAAAATTACACTAACAACATTATCTTAAGACAATATGTATTTATGTATATATTCCCTACTCCTACTTTTAAAATAATAACAACAATAATAATAATACATTATTGGCATCATAAAGATTCTATTATCCTGGACCTCAGCAATCCTGTAATTTCTATCACTACAATATTACAACTGTTGCCGTTATCATACACACCATCTGTCAATAATTCAACAGAACCAAATTCATAACTCATAGTGCAAGTGACCAGTCACTTATACTGTTAATTATAATAGAGGAAATATAGCAATTGACTTAAAGATGCCATCAATGTATGACTTTGTTTTGTAATTCCTGTCCAGATTTTATTATGTTTATTTAGAATACATCCATAGAAAGACATGTTTTACTCTTCATTCTATTTGTAAAATTGGCCAGTTTGAGAGAATGAATCATTGGTCAGCTTTTGTGCCCTACTCCATAAGTCAAAATGTGTGTGAGCATGCTCTTTAGAATGGAATTTGATGGTACTCTTTCATGTCTTTGCCAAAATAATAATATAGTGTAAGGTGGAGCACGGGGCATTGTGGATGGTCGCCCATGAAGTTGCAACCTCGACAGGTTCGCCACGCGGGGTGGCAGGAGGGACTGCGGAGATGTGTGCTATATGACCATGTTAAAAATCAACGGTTGCACCGCTAACATTTTCAAATTGTCTTTGGAATTACGCTCAGGACACACAGGATATTTGTATTCTAGGGTGAATGGATTTAACCACCAACAATCATTGCACGAGTCCTGACAGCAGCCGCTTGACTGTTTCAAAATAAGATCATTGAAAGGCAGCTTTGGAAAGATTGCTTTCAAAATGCAATCCCTGTCACTTACTAGTTATTCATTAACATTTTTAATCAATGGGGCTGTCTCTGTGGCGCAGTCGGTTAGAATGCTTAATCCAGCCCCATACACTGTGCCTGTGTGTTACGCCGGGTCTCCACCCACACTGCTGGTGCGTTGCGTTGGTCAACACAACGCAACTAGACAAACATTTTGCAGCCATCGTAGCATGCCCCACGCATGCCGTTAGCGCGCATGCATTTTGAAAGCCATGTGCGGCCCCATGTCTGTCTGTTTCTCGCTCTCTCTCTCCCCCCCACACACTCACACACAGACTGTGTGGAGGTCAATTTAGATTACAACTGTAAGGGGGCGCGCGGTGGCGGAGCGGTTGGAGAGCTTGTCCCCCAGCCACAGGTCGAGCATCGCCGCAGGTTCGAATCCCCTGTCCGGCATTTCTGCAATGTCTCCCCCCAACTCTTCATCCCGGTTTCCGATTAATCCTGTCGCTATCTCTCACAATAAAG
Source organism: Bregmaceros cantori (assembly GCA_900302395.1). NCBI lineage: Eukaryota > Metazoa > Chordata > Actinopteri > Gadiformes > Bregmacerotidae > Bregmaceros > Bregmaceros cantori. Next base: position 14,046 of record OMKY01255375.1, read on the forward strand.
AATGAAAAACGGCGCTTGCGTCCCCAAAAAATAACTTAAAAATAAAAAAAGATAATGTAATGATGTAATGCAAACAATTTCATACCCTCCCACGATTTTCGATTTCTTTGTTTACATATTGTTGCAAAACTGTGTTCTATTTACCATGTCATGTAAAAGCATCCGTGGTCTCCTGTAAAAGGGAGTCAGGTACGAGCACATTGCCACATTTCCGCACGTCATGTCACTGTAATCATTATTACATGTTTCAACATTTTTTTGTAAATTCATTGCAGTAATCTGATTACATGTTGTCCATCACTACACAACTCTGTTGAAAGGGAACGAACACACTGAAATACACAATTAAAATACTACAACTTTCACTTGCCGGTGGATTCTCAGTTCTATGTTTGAAGGTTACAATTAGGTCAACGCTGACGTAGATACTGTATGCCATGTTCCAACCAGATGGCAAATTGTAACATAAGCCGTTATGTTATGTGGCACGAACAGTCTTGGTTTTACTTCCTCCGGGAAACCACTGTGTCGCATGCCATCTTTTCTCTTCATAAGCATCGCCCCCGCACCCATTTCCTCCTCATCATGCCAATGAAGTGAAAACAAGCCTCAAAAATATAAAACAAAATATGTTTTTGTCATGGTACGTTCCCTTTTAAAAGCAGCAGAATCCATCTTTGAAACAAATTAAAGCAAAGTGGATTCCCAACTTTCCACTCCTACT
>OMKY01255376.1:0-11475 GCA_900302395.1 Bregmaceros cantori
GACACACACACATATATATTTATATATATATATATATATATATATATATATATATATATATATATATATATATATATATATATATATATATATATATATATATATATATATATATATATATATATATATATATATTCCTGTGTCTGTATATTTCCCTGTGTAAAATGATGGGAGTGGACGAAAGTGGATGAATTTGTCACACAAAACGCACAACCGCAACGCTCACCGTTTTACTTAAGTATTGATGAAATACAGTCAAAATCCGACTTGAAGTTATTCAACAATGTGGTCACATGTTCTTCTGGACCAATGGGATGGCTGCTTCACTGGTAATTCCAACTTGAATGAGTAAATGGAACGGGTTGCGCAGATCATTCAATCATGCGTTTGTGGGGCATAGATCCGAATGAGAGCATTTGGGTGTGAAATAGCCCAAAGCAAGTTACCACCACCCTTTAAAATTAAGCGGTAGGTGTGTGCTCCTTCTGATTAGACCTGTTGAAAAATAGTCAAAGACGCAGCAAAATGAATGGCACCGAACGTGGCGAGCATAGATGGGGGTAGTTGAGGGAGTAAACCAGAAACGGGTCAAAAACCTGTCTATATGTAGCAGTCAGAAAATATTCCTCAAGTGTTTGTCTCCAAGAAAAGCATTTATTCCTCTCCTTCATGAGATTCCTGACTTAAAGGAAGGTTTGGTTATGACTAATCTGACTATCTTAGAGTTAACTAAAGAGACCAGATTATTGATGGTGAAAATATTTTTTGTTCAACATTTTTGCATTTTAGCGTTTTGGAGGGGCTCATATAATTCCAACCTGTGCATGCACATCTCTTGACTTCAGTCATGCAATCCATAGGCAGGCATACGCATTCACCTGTCTTACCAGGCTAGTTTCGCTCCAAGGATTTGAGTGAAGTCCAATGAAAATTAAACTTAGAGGTGCCGTGGCAGAGAAGTTATAGAGTGACAGAGTGGTTGTAGACCGACCAATAGGTCGAGCAGTGCCGTGGGTTCTAATCCCCTCTCTGGCTCTTCTGCAATGTCTCCCCCGACTCTTCATCCCAGTTTCCGATTTAATCCTATCATTATCCCTCAATTAAAAAAATGAAAAACGACGCTCAAAAAATAACATCGGCTTGTTTGTGCCTGTGTAAGCACAACGGGCTGATGTGTGTGTGTGTGTGTGTGTGTTTGTGTGTGTGTGTCGGTGTTTGTGTGTGTGTTTGTGGTTGGCATGTTTGCATATCTGCTACATTTTAGGTGGTGGCTGGTCTCCGCTATCATCTCCAATTTGACATGAGGAGGAGCAACTGCTCCAAAGCAGACGTCCAGCTGCCCACAGACCTGTCTGCTATGTGTGCACATGATGATGCCAACGTGGTAACCACACACACATCCCACACAAACACACACAGCCAACACACACACAAGCCATACAACCCAAACAACCCACACACACAACCCAAACAACCCAAAAACACAACCCACACACACAAGCCATACAACCCAAACAACCCACACACACAACCCACACAACCCAAATAACCAAAAAACACAACCCACACACACAAGCCATACAACCCAAACAACCCACACACACAACCCACACAACCTAAACAACCCCTACATACACACAAAACCTGCCCAACCCAAACAACGCACACACGCACACACACACACACTTCCCACACAATGCGCACACATAACCCACGCAATATCTGTGTGTGTGTGTGTGTGTGTGTAGGAGCTGGCCTACTGCAACTCCACGGTGGACATTGCAGAATGGAGGCATGAGGTTCCAATAACCTACGTCAGCTGTGAGCCTGGGCCCATGCCCCCTCAGGTGAGTGAACTGGTGGTGTAACCATTGTTCCATTAATCATTGGCTGTGTCCGAAATCACCCCCTATCCCCTACTCCCTACTCCCTATATAGTGCACTCACTTTAGTGCAGTCAACAGCGACGGCTGAGATTTCGGACACTAGAGTTGGCGCCGTCAATATTATTATAAAATATAATTATAAAATCCAACAATAATCAGAAAAAGTCAAAAGTACTTACATTTATAACTATTTGCCGTGGTCAGTCGCTATTTACTCCCACCGTGCCATTTTTTTTTTCATTTTAGGTCATTTTTAAACGTCTCGCAATGCATTATTTTTATAATGCATTAATCATATTGCTTCATCTAGGTACATCCGATGCCTTGCGAAAGATGTCAACAGACATATTTTTAGGAAGTATAAAATTCTATTACAATTTTTCCTAGAGAAGAGTGTTACGTTCAGATATAATTTGTGATGTAAATTATAGACCTTCTAACATCAATGCAAATTTTGCGATGTGGCAGAGTGGCTATAGAGTGTTCCCCAAGGACCACATGTTGAGCAGTGCCATGGGTTCTAATCCCCCCTCCGTCTTTTCTGCAATGTCTCCCCCCGAATCTTCATCTCAGTTTCCGATTTAACCCTGCCACTTTCTCTCTCAATAGAGCATGAAAAACGGTGTTTGTGCTGTGAACACCCCTCGCACACCACACCCCTTTTCGATCCCATTGACTCCAGACCTAAGCTCATGTTCAAGTGATGCATGGACAATTTGTTTGCTTTGGTTTACCAAGCTAGAGGTTTGCTAGTTACCTGCACTGGGGCGGAGTCCGCTCGATAACTGAAAAATTTGAGCACGGATCTAGATGGAATTTTGCAGAGTTCATTTAAGAAAGAAGTGATTCAATTGGTGCATTTCTGTAGCCTATAAGTAACATATTAGTCATACTTCATTATTATTAACGGGTGAACGATCCCCGTTCTCCATAGTAACGTCACATGGGAATATATTGTATTTTTTGTGTGCAACGACACCAATGTGCTACAAGTGTTTTATGTTTTGAAAGATTCAGATGATGAGACACTACATTATAGTATATTACCATGTTATTTGGCAGGGACTTAATGAACACAGTGACCATAAACTGTATATGTGGACAGATAGTTTGTTTTACTTTCAAATACTTTTGAGTAATTTCAGAGCCTATACTTTTCAAGTTAATTTATATTAGCCTAGCCAGCCAGAACCAACACACCGTCCATGCATTAGGTCTGGGATAATCAGGCAGCCGTTGCTCGTCCGGGCTGGCCCAATCGACTTATTTGAATAGAAACGTGGGGGTTTTGGGTTTGGTTAACTTGTAACCCCTCCACTCTGTGATTGGATAAAACAATTAGATTTTTTAACGCATTTTTCGACCCTGGTTTCACCAGATCCAATGATCGTTCTAATTGTGTGCGATGCATGGACTTGGTTCTGGCTCGCTAGGCGAAATATATGTACTAGAATGCAATGAATGCAAAGAAAGTTTTACTCATGTATTTTACGTTTACTCAAGTAAGAAATCTGGGCATGTTTGCCATTTCTGTCTATAATACACTGCAGCGCACTGCTGCAGCATGCTAACATTATTTGTGCCTATCCAACAGCCGTTCGTCATCCGCCGCCGGCCCGCTGGGTGGTCCCCTCTCAGGTCGGTGGACGGACCTGAGGCCACTGCATCCAATGCCACAGATGGGCCTACCGAAAGGGCCTACCCCGACCAACCAGTACAGTCTGCAAGGCAAGGAGAGTCTTCAGAGGAAGAGGACAGCACCAAGACACGTGTCGATCCCTACAACTGTCCCTCTAAGCCCTGGAAGACATTCAACCCTCGACCAAGCACTGCCCCGGTTCCGGACGGAGTCCTGACAGATTCAGCTCTTCTAGGTTGGGGTTAGAAATTAACGAGGGTTTTGCGCAAGGATCTTACCAAAGATATTTTTACTGCTTCATATCCAATATCTCAAGTTACAGGATACAGGACATATAATTGGTCAGTTAATTGCTCACATCTCTGTGAGATATTTTGACTGCCAAAGGAACTACAAATGGGCATAGTGTTGATCAAATATTTGAAAGCAATCTCCCATACAGCAAAAAGCAAGCAATTAGCTTATGTGATCACACATGTTTATTTATTTTGTTTGTTAGATGTTAGCTAAAACAGATTAGGATCACATTCTCAGGAAAGATTTTCAAAAGGAACCAATCAATTGCAATTCAGAAGTGCTCCTGGGATATCAAACTGTATCAATATATTGATGTGTTTTTTAAACAATTAACGTCAAACATTTTAATTACTCAATTGTCATGAATTATTTTTGTGTTTGCCCACTTGAGCTACACTGCCTGCAACTTATGTTATAGTGTGCGGCAGACATTTGTAAGAAACAGGTTAAATATCCTCTGAAAGATAGACAGATAAGATCAATGAGCTTGAGTCTGATAATTAAGTTTTCTGTGAAACAAATTACATTTAATATATATTTAATTTGTTTCTTTGTTGTATGACAAGCAGTCAATTATCTTACATCAAATCTTGCTCCATCAAATCTTGCTTACATCAAATCTTGATCCATCTGCTGAGAAGGATTCTCAGCAGATGGATCAACAAGAAATCAATGATTCTTTATTGAAAGAAGTCGCCCTTGGTATGGTATGCAACAAAATAAACTAAATCTACTACTACTACTACACCCTATCTCCTAAGGAGCATGTATCACCACTCAAAGCAAGCGATTTACAACCAAGATTTGAGGTAAACTCTTTCACCACTTGTCACACCAGGAGAGCCTGCCTGCAGCCGTAATCCTGTACTCTACAATTATGTATGTGTGTGTGTTTGTATGTGTGTGTGTGTGTGTGTGTATGTGTGTGTATTTTTTAACTTCACTTGCTGCTCATGCATCAGTCAATCAGGTTAATAGACAATCCACAAACTATATGCTTGACGATGGTTGAAGAGGACGAGGTTGTTTTCATCTCCAAAGACAGCATTTACATGTTGGTATGATTTGGAAGTATTGAAAAGTGCAACTGTCATGTCACCATTAAGTGTGTCTGTGTCTGTGTCTGTGTAATGACAACACATGCAGATGATCTGTGCCTACTGTAATCGTAACAAACGAGTGGGAAATACCCTCGTAAGCGCGATTGTAAAAAGTTATATAAGTAATATTTTTGTTTTATTATGTGGCTGCAGGCGCACCTGTGTCACATTGAAAAAACTGAGCTAACTTAGTCTTCGGCGAATCTTTCTTGACTACAAAATGGACTTTGCAAATATCTTTAGTCAACATTCATGAATCACACAAATAAAGAATATATTTTTGTGTCACATTTATAGACTCACTTCTTCAGTTCCATTAAGGACTAGTCCACAACGCAACGGGTCCATTGTCTGGGGACCACATGACTGGACTGAATCAGAATCAGCTTTATTATTCAACTACTTTGCTCAGATGCCGGACTGCACCCCCGCCCCCCACCTAACCCCTTTAGTAATCTCCGGCCTATTTGTACAACTTGACACGACGCGATCAATTTTCAAAGTAGCACACTTACCATTAAAAATTAGCATACTTACCATTAAAAGGACTTCTATTCTATGCAACAATGGTGCTTTCTTGTATGTAACAAACAACACCTGAAACAACAACACACAAGTAGTGGTAAACAGGAGCAGCTCACTTAAATTACAACACATTTATAGTGCTTCTGTTGAGGTAAAGAAAAGAATCTCAGTTAGCCTCAACCGTCAATAACACATTTTCAGTGCTTCTACTAAGGTAAATAACAGCATCTCAGATAGATAAAACATTTTTTTTTCTCACTTTCTCAGAATTCTTCCATGGGCCAGACAACTTTGATTGGCAGTCCGGATTTGGCCCGCTGGCTGCCAGTTGAATGGCCTTGATATACACACTAGAAGACACACAGGGAATTTGGGTCAGGCATACTCTCTTGTGTATACTCTCTGGTAAAAACACGCACACATTATTCTGAAAAGCTAGAAAAACGACAATAATTAGAAACTGTGTTCTACATGCAGGTGAATAAAGAGTTCTGGGCTAATAACCACATTCACACAAATTATTTGTTAATGTTCATGTTAGGTGATCATTTAAATCAGGCACTTTATGTTAAAATAATTTGCCCTTCGGGTGGACATGTGAGGCGGATGCCGGGAAAGTAAAAAAAAAAAAAAAAAAACAGACTACGGAGTGAGTATTATGACAAGTTTATTGTAATTGTTCACTTTCAGCCCAGATTTTGTAAACATATTGGGTATATACATTTATGGTATTGAAAGAAATACCTTGTAGACCTTCAAATACCCCAATAACTGGTAATAATCTATAATCATCAATATAATCATCAATGAAACGTATAGGCTGTGAAGTAGCAACTCTTGCATTATGGTAACTGAATAGTTTCAGGTTCCAAAAAAATGATAGAATTTTAAGTAAAACTTGAACATTTGACACAGATCTTAGTGGCTAGGTTAGCCTAGGTCACAAGCACGAATCAATGTGTAAAGGCACACAGGGCCCACACACTGCAGCACACAAGTGTAGGATAAAAATCAATGCTGCCCTGACGAGAGTTTGTGTGTTTGTGTGGGTCTCAAAGTTCAATCTGTTCACTTTCTGTGTTGTGAAGCTAAATTAGGAGTGCTTCTTTCAATTTTTTTTTTCAACGTTAATGTTTGTTTTTTAAATGATCAACCGTTTAGTCAACAGTAGTTATTAGTTGCAGTGAATTGCAATTCTTGGGCACAAGCACAGTTTTTCATTCTTTGTATTAAAAGATAGCAATAGGATTAGCTTGGAAACTGGGATGAAGAGTCAAGGGGAGACAATGCAGAAAAGTCGGAGAGGGGATGAGAACACGCTGCATACTCGACCTATCGTCTGGGGGGGGGGGCATTGCGCTCCATAGCCACTCTGCCACCGCGCCCTGCCTAAAAATGGAAGATCTTTGACAAGGTCCCTGAAAATGTGGTCCTTTCTCAAGATTTTATCCTGTATTACAAACAAAAGGTCTATCTTTTTCGCAGGCATTCTGGTACCAGGTCTTTGTACCCTAACTCTTTTTTTGTTTGTTCGCCACCTCCACACAATCCTCCCATGAGACAGTGAGTTCGTTCCACAATCTCTCAGGGGGAAATGCAGTGGTTTTCCTAGACTGATCTTCATAGCCCATTGACTGCCTGTTGAATGGGCTAATCTTATTGGTCTTATTCTTCATAGTCAATTATTTACATAGTAGGGTGGATTGCCTAATGTGGGACACCTAAGATCCAGAGTCTCTGGCTCCTCCCTAAACGAATGAATGTCAGTGAAACTATGGTAAAAGCAAGCTATGGTAATGTGTCAGCATTAAGTTCAACTGTTCAACACTACATTTCACTGTTCCATCTGTCCCACATTAGGAAGCTGCAAAACAGGACCCACATTAAGACAATCCACCCTACAAATGATTCATACAGGTGCATGCTAGTCTGAATAACTGCTTGGGAAAATAAATAACTTTTCTTACAGCCTTCGCAGCCGATGAGGCTTTTCAATTCGTCCAATTAGTGGATATGCAGTAAAAACTCCCTTTTCCACACCTTCGCCTGAATTGGCCTCATTCCTTTAACAGATTGCATGCTATAGACGGGTTTACGTGCGAAACACTGGTGGGAGTAATTTTGTCCCGCCATTCTGCAGGTCACTTCCGGTGCCTTATTGTTGCCTATGCTGACTCTGGTACTGGACCGAGGTCCAAGCACACAAAACACATAAAACGAAAGGCAATTCAAAATCTGACCACTAGGTGTCGGTCTGTGAACATTACACATCACCCCACTCGTTCCGTTCATAATTTTGTATGAATATTGATGAAATACTGTCAAAATCCGACTTAAAGTTACTCACCGAGTGGTCACATATTTTTCTGGACCAATAGGCTGGCTGCTTCTATTCGTTGTTCCAAAAGGAATAAAAGGAATGAGGAAATGGAACTAGTTGAACTGATTATTACTCGACACCAGAAGTGACGTTCAGACCCCGGAAGTAACCCCCGAACTCGTCTATACCCTCCATATCTCCATTGTTGGCAAACAAATATAAGAAGTCACAGAATTTGTATACCTCACCCTCATAATTATCAGCCTCAAATGATGTCTCCACAGCCATTAGAACAGAAAAGCGCTAGGCTGGGCCTCCCTTGGAAAAAACAAACAACACCTCATGTCAAAACGACCTGGATTTACGTCATCCACCCCGCCGGAGGACGCCAACTTACCCAGGAGGACGCCATCTCACTCTGGGAGGACGCCAACTTCACTGAGCGAGGCTCCACCACCGCATCAGGCCCAGTTTTTGGGCCTGCGCCGGTAAGTCCCTTTCTGCTGCTGTAAGATGATCCTCCGCACGTAGTGGCAGAAACCAACAAACTGCAGCAGGCTCCACTTGGAGCCCTTGTTGGTAAGAAACACTCCCATGCCACTAATACCGCCATCCATGCTCGCACAACACTGCAGCTGAATCTATGTATTCATTTATTTTCTTATACTCTAAAATGTCTTTTTGTCATTAGTACTTAATCTATCATTTTAATGACTTGTATATGTACGTATGTATGATTGCTTTAATGGGCTGCAAAGTTTGGGGGACAAGTGTTCCTTTTATTCTTGTTGTTTTGCTTTGTTGTGTTGCTGTGAAGCATGTTAAATTGCTTTGCATGAAAAGTGCTAGTTTGATTGATTGACCGTTTGATTGAACAACATTTTGGACCATCTGAAGGCGGGCAAGTGAAGGCTTAATGACTCCTGTGTACACTGAATTACAGTAATCCAGCCGCCTTGTGACGAAAGCATGAATCACAATCTCAAAGTGTTCTTTTGTAAGGATAGGCTTAATGTTGGCCAGCTGTCAGAAAAAAACCTGATGCCTTGATCTGACAGTCAAATTCTAAGTCGGGGTCAATTTTAACTCCAAGGTTTGTGATGGTGGGTTTGATGTACTGGGCCAGGGTACCTGCACCATCAAACATCAGAACTTCTGTTTTCTTTTCATTAAAGCTAAGTTAAGGCCTTTATTGTCATGAGCCGCTCATCCACGGGCGGCACCCAGGCGCCAGGTTCGTTCGTGGACCCCACGAACACAGCTGGTGTTCGTCACACTCGGCTCCGGAGCGGCTCCATGATTGGCTGCTCTCCCCTTCTTAAAGGGGCTTCGGGCGCTGGTCCTATGCAACGTCCTGATTCTTCCTTGGTCAGTACTTAGGGAGACAGTTTATGTTTTGTATAGCCAGATCTCTCTCTCTCTCTCTCTACACACTCTGAGCTCTCAGTGTAGCTTATTGTTAGCTGCCTAGCTTAGCAGCCATCGAGGTAACCAGAGGCTACTCTCCACTACTGCTACAGGAATCTCCTTCATCTCCACCTCTAGATCCGGCTCACCGGTCCCGGACCAAACCACGGAGATGAGTACTATCTCTAAGACTTTTTAGTTTGCTATGGACATTTAGTCTTCGTGTTCAGAGACTCTCTTTGCCTGTACACTATTGCTTTTGTTTGCCTTTGCACACTGTGTGCTACAAGTGTTTTGTGTTTGATTCCTGTGTTGCAGAAAACGGATGGCAGCATTGGTTGCCATTCAGTCATCCAAACTTTCATTGCATTCCTGACTGAGTCCTTTATTCCTTTATTCTTTTATTCTCGCTGTACGAATCATAACAAGTTTGATTTAACTTACTTATTCTTAATATCTTATTGTAGCATACCCCGTTTATAATAATGATAATAATAATAATATTAATACTAGTATGGTGATCTAGTTATTTATAATTAAAATTAAAATTACCACTTTCTGCTATTCTACTACGATTACTACTATTATAATGGCTCCGTGTGTAGACTGCTCAGCAGATCTCGCACAGCTGAAGGAGGACATCAACCATGTGCGTGATGAGCTCCAACAGAAGGACAAGCTCCTTGACAAGTTTGTCATGTCGCAGTCTGGGCTGGGCCAGATCCCAGCACCACGGTTTGGCGATATACCCTTCAGTCGCCTCTACCAGCTCTTTAAACGAGACCGCCTCCACCCCAAAGAGCAAGGGTCCAGGCTCCTGTCCCTCAACATCAATCTGACCATCCGCTCCAGTGCCAAAGCTTCAGACTGACTACTAGGAACAAAGCCTGCCCACCAGGTATCATACTTTCCTACAGCCTCAAACACCATAACTAACACACCCACAGAAGGGCAGATCACCCATCAGATCAGCACCATTGTCTCGAGGATACGGATGCAACCAAGGACTCTTCTTCCTCGGCCAAGGTGTCTTTCCACCATCCCTGTGAACTGCCATGTCCAGACGCCGGACACTGGAATCAAGGTAGCCCTTCTGAATGTGCGCTCTCACATCTTTTATTATCAACGACGTGATCTTGGATAAGAACCTGGACTGCATGCTTCTCACTGAGACATGGCTTGGTGTGGAGGCAAATGCTGTCCTCGCTGAGGCATCTCCTCCAAATTTCAACTTCTTGTATTCTACTAGGGAGGGTAATAGAGGAGGTGGAACTGCCTCAATCACAAAAAGTGACCTGGCTTTGTCTTCAGCAGCCCTCCCATACTCTGCATAGCAGTCTATAGACCCCCCAAACGCTCTTCCACTTTTATCAGCGAATTCTCTGAGCTGCTCTCAATAGTTCATAGCACTCACGAGAGAATTCTAATAGTTGGCGATTTTAACTTGCACCTCGATTTCCCCTCGGACACAGTACCTAGAGACTTTACAAACATCCTACATTGTTTGGACTTTAAACAGCACGTGATGCAGCCAACCCATACTGGTGGTCACACCTTGGATCTGCTAATTACGTACGGCCTGCTTGTGGACGTACCCTGCGGTATGGATCTGGCTGTGTCTGACCACTCATGTATATTTTTTACTATTGCCGGCCTCAATATACGAGCCCCCTCTAAGAACAGTAAAAAAACACTACCTAAACTCTGAGGCGGCTGCAAAGTTTATCAACGTAATCGGGAACACCCTGGCAGAGACACTACCTGCACCCTGCGACTCTACGTTCAATAACTTTAACACCAAACTAAAAACGACACTAGACATGGTTGCCGCTCTCCGCAACAAGACAATCAAAACGAAATTGATTCCCCCATGGAGAAATGAAGAAACCAAAAAATTGAAGCGACTCTGTAGATGTGCGGAGAGGAGATGTAGGAAGACTAAGTTAACAGTTCATTATGAACACCTCCGTGAACAACTCAAAATCTATAACAACACTATCAAACAACAAAGAACATTACACTTTCAAAAGCTCATTGAAAATCACAAGAATGATCCTAAATTTCTATTTTACTACAATAGATCGCCTAACCAATGCACAATCTAATAAACCAATACCTAAAGCGACTGACACTCTGTGTCAGGACTTTGCAGACCATTTTCGAGGCAAAATCGAAGACATCCAATCCAAACTGTTAGTCTACCAAACTCCGCCGGCCAATATGTCTGAACCCTCAATGATGCCAGTCAAAACATTTGAAAGTTTCGCTCTGATTGACCCGAGGACACTTAGCCGAGTCTTC
>OMKY01255378.1:3982-14238 GCA_900302395.1 Bregmaceros cantori
TGAAACCAGGTTTAAAACACTACATTCACTTCCTCATCTGTTCACAAGATGGAGCCCCAGATGCATGGGGCTTGATGACTGACAGTGAAAGTTGGATGGATGCACAACCAGAAGTAGTCTCCCAGACATAGGATATGTTCAAATATATAGAGAACAGAAAATAAACGTTTTTAACCGGTTTTGTGGATTTCATAATGTTCCGTTTCTGTTCCGGAACAGTTAAAGAAATATTTTTTCGTTTCCGTTTCCACTCCTCATAAAATTCCGTAAAATTCTGTTCGTTTTCGGTTTTCGTCCCTTGTAACGTGTTCAGAGCCCTGGTTTAGACAGAGAGAAACAGAGAGAGAAAGACACACAGACACCGGGGGACAGACAGAGAGAGAGACAGACCAGCAGACAGGGTCGGATAGAGAGAAGTTTAGACAGAAAGAGACAGACAGAGAAAGACAGACAGACAGAGAAAGACAGACCGCAGTCTGGCGAAACACTAATGGAGTCACACTGGGTGTAATTAGCTGTTGGTGGCCCAGCACTGTCCGTCATTAGTGCTGAGGTCCGTTAGGCGCAGCTACACATCACACGGCCGGCGCGTTTCATTATAACGTCTGTGTCCTCGTGTTCATCAGGGAGAAGGTAAGTTCCTTGTCATGCTAATCAGCCATGTTGACTAAACATGAAAGTTGCACTTCTCGTTTTGATCTATTGATGGCTCTGTGCAAGTCGATACCACGCAGGAAATCAATGGATGTGTGTGTGTGTGTGTGTGTGTGTGTGTGGAAGGGGGAAGCTGGGGGATGTGGGACGGGTGGCCAGTGTATGGTCCCAGCTAGCCTGGCATTACCAGACAAAAGCATCGGAAACTGCAGCTCAGCGGGCGCAGTACGAACCAAATCATCAGATGTGCGAACGAACACACATGAAAATTCAGTACATGCAGTTTATAGAGAAACTGACTCCAATCCAGTCTTGACTTGTTTTCGTGGTTTTAACCCTTTTAACCGGTTTTAATGGTTTCAACCCTTTTAGCCAGTTTCTACTTGTGTTTTAATTTCTCCACCGGAGTGTTTACTCCATCCATGGACATCCGGGTGAAATATAGCAACTCTGCTAAGCCCGTCTTGTACAACCATCTTTACCTATCACATGTCTCTTGCTGAAATGTTTAATGTCTCTGTGCTGTCTGTCCTAAAATAAAATTCATTCATTCATTCATTCAATTCAAAAACAGCTTTTGCAGTTTATAGAGAAACTGACTGCAATTCAAATACGGTACATGCAATTTATAGAGGAACAATTCAAATACAGCACATGCTGTTTCGGGGGAAAATCATAAAAAAAAATAGGAATTTTGATTAAGAATCCTGGTTTTTGAGGCCGGATTTCTGGGAGCCACCTTTAACAGTGCCACTTTCAATCAAATTTCAATCAAAGGAACGGTGCTTGTTTCCAGGGAGACGCCTAATTGAAAGGAGGTGCGGAGCGCTATGGAGCGCGGGGTGATAGCAGACAGATGCTGCTAGCAGCTTGCCAGCACATGAAGACACAAGTAACATTTGGAGGGTCAACCAATTACAACGAGGTGAGAGAAGCCGATCAATGTAGCATTCGCAGCACAGAATCTTCATTCCAGGGTCTATGAAAACAAAACATCGTTTTTACTTTTGAATTTAGTACAAACATTTAACATTTAATTCAACCCATTCATTTTGCACACAACTGATGTTTTTGTTTTGTTTCGTTTTTATTTTTCAAATTATTTTTTGGGAGCAAACGCCATTTTTATTCTTTATTGAGGGAGATGACTGGATTAAATCAGAAAATGGGTCGGGGGGGAGTAAGAACCTAACTGATAATGAAAATGTAGGTAATATTATTATTAGTAGTATTATTATTATTTTTTAAGTTACTTTTTCCGCCGTCAGCACCATTTTTCCATCTTTATTGGATAGGATTAGTCGGAAACTGGGTTGAAGAGATCAGGGGTAGACATTGCAGACAAGTCGACGAGCGTAGTCGAACTCGCGACACTGCGGACGCTGCGGTAGACACAGCGCCACTAACATGAATGTCGCGTTAGGTGCGGTGTCCATAACCACTCGGCCAACGTGGACCCCTAATATTATTTTCTTTAATGGGGCGTAACGAGGCAAAGAGGGGAAAAATAAGAACAACAACTGCAACCACACATCATTAGGGCAGAGGCTGGGTTGTTGTACAGAGATTAGTAATCCCTGCTTTTTAAAATCTTTTAAATCTAATAAAATTAATCAACCGAAAGAGGGGAACTTTGGTGAACATTAGGGACGGTGGGCTATGGATTGGGGAGTTCAGCCCAATGATAGCAGCATCTCTTTGTCCCATTTTAGTTTAAGTTTGCTTTGTTGACTTCCATTACACGCAGACGCACATATGCATATGCCCACACAGTTTTTTTTGTTACACGGCTGTCACACTCCGACAGCAGTGTTACAAAAAAACTGTGTGTGTCTGCAATGAATGAATGAATGAATGAATGAATGAATGAATGAATGAATGAATGTTTTTATTGAGCGGCAAACATCAAACATAGATCGATACAAAGGTGATACTGATTGCTTCCACTCAAAAGGGTTCGGAAGAAGCCAGTGGCTTATCAGGTCCGAACCCCATTTATAATAATATATATAACAACAAGTGCAAACATCTCCAAAACTAAGGAAAAGAAAGAAAAACAAACAAACAAACACCAAAACAAAACAAAAAGAGAAAACAGGTGTTCAAAGTAAACTCAATTCATTTTGTAGGATTCGAATATATCAATTTTTTTAACAGGATTTTCCTTTGGTTAAGAGAAGTGCAGTTTTTCAGTTGGGCACTAGCAGCATTCCACAGAGATACGCCTTTACAAGACAGGCAGTGAAGTTTTAGATCTGTTCTAACTATTGGTTTGCTAAAACAATGTAAACCCCTCAATGAGTGTGTAGTTCGCCTTGATTTGAAAAAAAAACCCTGGAGTGTTTTTATGAGCCTTGTACATGAATTGTAGGGTTTTGTAGTCTACCAGGTCATAGAATTTCAATGTTTTAAATGTAAGTTAATTTGAGCTTTCTTCATATTTTTCAATTGTGTGTCTTTTGAACCTTTTTTTGAATTGGGCCAAGTGTGTGCATTACAGATGGAAATCAGCCTTTGGCCATTCACATCATAAATCAATCATAAAAATACATGCTGATTAATGTGCATTCTGCCCGACTAGATAGAACATAAATGAATGAAATGTTGTATCTCCAGGTTCTTGCCCCAAGCCACAGGTCCCCGCACACAGCAGACTGCTGGGGAGGGTGTTCAAGGTCGGACACGAGATCCACTTCCTGTGCGAGCCCGGCTTCGAGCTGATCGGCCCGCGGACCCGCGTCTGTCTGCCCTCAAACAAATGGAGTGGACAGAAACCCATGTGCCGCTGTGCGTTGGACCGTCGAGGACACGAATCACTGGCTGCGTCCGAAATTGCTCCCTTTCCCCTACTCCCTACATAGTGCACTCACTTATAGTGCACTCAACAGCAACGACCGAGATTTTGGACGCTAGAGTTGGCGATGTCAAAATTTTTATAATATCTGTAATTATAAAATATATAAATATAAAATCAATTGATCATCACAAAAAGTACTTACATTTAACTATTTGCTGTGGTCATCCGCTTTTGACTCCCATCACGCCAATTTTTTTGTAGTTTCGGTCATTTTTCATGCTTCTCGAAATGCGTTATGGGATATATTGCTTGCTATACCGTACATCAATGCTCACTACTTTTCGCGGTGCTATGTGCGACACTTTGAGGACACTATTCGGACACCCCTACAAAATGGCGTGTGCCCCATATAGTGCACTATATAGGGAAAAGGAAGCGATTTCGGACACCACACCACAAACATAAATTCAAAGACCTTTCAACAACATCAAAGCTGCATTCCTGGTAGCTTCAGCTAGAGGGCATTACTGCCTTGCTAAGGTGCTTGGCTCTTACACAGGGGAGTTAGTGTAATGCTAAACTGCAAACGCCAATGGCAGTTGGTTTTGTAACAATCTAAATTGTGTGCTTTGGGTAAGACCATTGTTGGATTTTACATCCGTTAATCATTGGAAATCAGGCTGTTGCACGTGACGTTGCGGCTTGGCACACATTTTGGTGGTAGCACGTGCGGTGAAGTGTAGGTATACGTACGGTTAAATGGTATGCTTAGGACCTCGCGTCTATTATATAGGGGCAAATACAATGGATTTAGTTTTAATACAATGGATGTAGTTAGGCTGCCATCTGCTAGCGTTTGATAGCATATTACTTTTTATGAATAAATAATAGAACACTTTTAAATGCACAATGTGATGAAAATATCGCTTTCTACCTGTTTGTTTGTCACTGTGCACCAGTCCTATTGTAATCAGGTGCATTACATAACAAAAATAATAACGATACAAAAACATTGGAGAATCATCACCTTTCATCTCCACCAGCTGTCAACAGTTCCTCACCTGTCAACTTGTTGGTTCCGGCACCTTCTCCGACGCCTCCTCCCTTCTCCAGCGGCTCCAGTCGACCCTCGCGCTGCGTCCACCTGCAGGGCTCCACCCAGTGTAGCTGTGACGGAGGCTTTACCATCTCTGGGCGAGACAACAGCATGTGCACAGGTGGGAGTAATAATACAATTAGGATGAGGTCAATGCAGATGAGGGAAATATAGCCTGGTGAGTCAGAACCAACCAATTGTCCTAGATGGTCCGGCGGACCAACCAGACAGACAAATCAGATTGTCGGCCAAATTTGGGCGGTCCAATCAGCGCCCCGTTAAGGCGGACCTTGTTTGAATCGAGATGTGGGCCTCCATGCCTTGTCAAGCTTGTCACGCCGTGTTAACTTCATTTGTTTGACACTTTTTGAGCCTGGTTAATCCAATCTGGATTGTTCTAGTCACGTGCGATGCGGGGACGATTCATTTGTTCGAGCTTGTCAGAGGGAAGTACTCTTGTAGGTGAGATTTTCTTGCCATTATATATTTGTATTGAATATGTAGTATTGTTAAATATATGTATGTATACATGTATTATACAAGTTCATACTATAGCAGTACGAGATTCGAATGAAAGTCAACAAGGCAAGTGCCATCTTCGCATTTTATTGAAAGAGTTTGTATGAAAAGGAGATGAGAGAGCAGGGACGAGCGGACGTGCAGTAAATGATTAGGAGGGGGCGCGATTTTACGGTGCAAGACCCTTGAATGTTGACTTTTTAAAACGTGAAATACAAATATGATGTGAAACATGCTATTTAATAAACTACTAATGAATCCAAATGTGCTACTTTTTTTTTCAAGTTATTTTTTGGGCATTTTTCTTTATTTATTTGAGAGATAGTGACAGAATTAAATCGGAAACTGGGGGGAGACATTGCAGAAAAGCCAGAGAGGGGATTAGAACCCATGGTGCTGCTCTACCTGTTGTCTGGGGGGTTAATGTTTTTTCCCGGCCCATTCAAACCATTTGCAGCTTTATTTAGAAAGCTTCTCACTTGTAATCATTTCAAATATATTCTATGTCCTATTCAAAATTCTTCATAAAAGAAAGAATAGAACAATAATTTCTCATCCGTATGTGTTTTAGATCTGGATGAATGTGAGTTCTACCCTGTGGGACAGACTGGTCGACTGTGTATGCACCAGTGTGTCAACACACCCGGAAGCTTCTACTGCCGCTGTCCCTCTGGGTACCTTCTAGCAGAGGACGCCCATAGCTGTAGAGGTGAGATGTTGAAAAAAGGTGTGTCTATTTTTTAACTTGGTCCCTAATTTATACATTTTTGTTAATAATTTCTAGTCTAGTAATGCCAAATGCATCGTTAAAAAGGCATCTACAGGCCTTCCAGGCTACTATAGGCCAGCACACCACTGGGCAAATGCCCGGTGTGCCCTCCTGCCAGTCCAGCATTGCACTCAACCATGACTCAGCAGGAGCAATCTATAGTTGTGTCTGAAATTGCTCCCTGTCCCCCACCATCTTCTACCATCTTTATAGAGCACTCACTTATAGTGCACTCAACAGCAACGACCAAGATTTCGGACACTATAATTGGTGCCGTGTGTTATTATAACTTGATGAAATTCAACAATCACCACAAAAAGGCAAAAGTACTTACATTTATAACTAGAAGCACTCAGATTGCAAAACTGTGCCATAGTGGTACAAAAAATAACTACTTTTAGTACTAGCAGTATGTGTGGCAACCCATTATGAATGCAAGTGCTCGTAGAGTAGCGCGATTGCAATTGACATGCCAACATGCCAACTACATTTCCCAGCAGCCATTGTGACCCAGTAGCCTGGTCACGTGACCGCGGTAAGCTCCCAGCGGGTTTGTGAATAAGTATGATTATGTTTCTTATAGGCTACAGAAATGCACCAAAATTGAATCACTTCTTCGGTTGGCCATTTCCAACAACTACAAAATTTCATCCAGTTCCCTGTTCAACTTTTTCATTTATCTTGGTGACAAATCCACACAACCAAAAACATAACCTGCATCGCGGCCCAGGTTATAACTATTTGTCGTGGTCGCTGTATATCGATGCTCACTACTTTTTACGGTGCATCGGACACCCCTACAAAATGGCGTGCCCCCCACAGATTGCACTATATAGGGAATAGGTAGCGATTTCAGACACAGCCTGTGCTGTGATCCAAGCCACAGCAACAGTATGACTTGGAGCAGTGGTCTAACCCGCTGCGCCACGGGGCCAGCCCCAACGTCAAGATAAGTTTGCATGGTTTGAGAAGAAGATAAATGAAGGAGAAATAAGTGGGCGCTCAATTTATGCTTTCGTTGTTGTCGTTTTTTTGCTGGCAGATGTGGACGAGTGTGGGACCGGGCGTCATAACTGCAGCCAGGCTGAGCTGTGCATCAACACACACGGAGGCTTCCTCTGTGAGCGCGTGGAGTGTCCGCGATCAGTCAACGCCACCTACATCAAAACATCACCTGTGTAAGCTCACACCCAGAGACACACCCACACCACTCTCAAGTGGATTTCCTTGTATGCTTACATATACCACATTCCAAGAGGATCCGAGCCCATGACACAGCATTTCTTTCTCTCTTTGTCTCTGTCTCTTTGTATCTCTCTCTCTCTCTCTCTCTCTTTTCTATTTTAGAAGTATTGATTCCTCTGATGACTTTTACTTGTACTCAAGATTCAAGATTAATTTTACTTTGCCATATTGCATATACATGACAGTAGTACACACACATGGAATTTTAGTTGGGCATGGAACTACTCTCTCAATAGCAGCTGGTAATTAACAAGGTCAACACAAAATGAAAGGAAAGCAGCACATAAGTGGCGTTGGCATAGAATCAGCACATGTAACATGTCAACATATCAAGCAGGGCTCCCCCATACATTCAGTAGCATCTATGCGCGTGGGAAGAAACTGTTTCTCAGTCTAGAGGTCTTTGTATGCAGGGCTCTGTAGCGCTTACCTCAGGGAATGGGGGAGAAAAGGTGTGCGCAGGGTGGGAGGGTCATGCTATGATGTTTCTCATTACTCAGTACTCATTTGATTCTCAACACAAATATCAGTATTTTTACTCCTTACTTACCAAAACCGGATATTTACTTCATATAATGCATTTTATAGATGCAAAACCCTCTTACCAAAATCTGAGGGGAAGAGCAGACAGGTACTGTGGGGCGCTGGTCACATGCCAACGGACAAAGCGGTGCCAGTGGTACCTTTGAGGCAACGGTGTAGCGGCAGACGCCCAAAACGCTACACTCTATTCACGCAATATGCTATATATTTTTTTTTCCAGCCCATTTCGGCTGTTTTTCCAAGCTTTATTTATTAGGGTTAGTGGAAACAGGTGAAGATGGGGGGTAGACATGCGGGAAATACGTCGGTGGTGGGATTCGAACCACTGACTCATTAAGGCATATGCATGCTTTCCAGTGCACTGCCTAACCAACTGAGCTACTGGGCAGCACAAACAATATGCTATTTTGTGGAACTCTGCTCCTAAACCGTTACTTTAATAATTATTTGTAAGCCCAATTCGCGTTTGGTGTCAACACACAGTGAGGAAGAGACACGTTTGGTGTCCAGACCTCAGACATCAAAGCCTTGGCGCTGAGCGTGATCGTGATTCAGTGAACCGGCTCGTATACATCACAGGGCAAACTTTACTAACACTGGCAACACTTGCAGGGTGTGTAAAAACCTCACCTCACTACTCAACAACATCGCTATAGCAACCACAAAAACAATCTGTAATTTGCGTCATCTTTCTCTGCTCAGGCAGAAATAAAGTTCACCGTTTGCAATATACTAGGGTCATGCCGAGGACAAATTATTTAATACACAGATACAAAGAATGGTGTGAGGTGTACCTGTAGATTGATAATATATTTTAGATTTTAAAATAGTAATAATTTCTGCATCAAGTCTATCATGATTTCACAATCCCTGCTTGTAGCAGAATGTGCACCAACAAAACTAAAACCTCCATATCAAACTGCGTATCTATTTAAAGTTGTGGGTTGAGCCACAAAGCACTGTGCTCGGTCTGTGGATAAGCCATTGTCTTTCCAGTCGGGGGAAGCTTCTTAAATGGTGGAGTCTCAGAAACCACATTGCATCCTGTCATTTAAATCACAACCCCAAGCTATGTTTTTAATCCTGGCTTCGCTGGAGTTATATTGCCTGGCAGGCCAGAACCGCCAAATCGTCCACGCATCGCTCGCAACGGGATGGTCCAGTGGATCTAGACCAATCAGGCAGACTAATCTGACTGACTGATTGTCACCCGTGTGGTCCAATCAGTGGCCCCTTAAGGAGGGCCTTGTTCGAATCTAGACGTGGGCCTCCATGCCACTTGTCACACCTACTGAACTGTGGATTTGATAACTTTATTCAATTGAACCTTTTTTTCAAACCTGCTTAATCCAGACCAAATGATCGTTTTAGTCGCGTACGATGCGTGGACGATTCATTTGTTCTGGTTTGCCAGGCTAGGAGTAAGTAAAGTAAAATAAACAGGACTACAGAAAAAAAAAAAAAAACATTCATCCGATTTGTAAACATTTTCACTGTTCATCCAGTAGACCAGGGCTATTCAACTACTTTGCTCAGAGGGCTGCATTGTCAGAATGGGCCATGGGCCAGAGCAGATGCCGGACTGCACGTCACCCGCTTCAGTAAGCCCCGGACTATTTCTAAAGTAGCATACTTCCCATGCAACAATGGTGCTTTCTTGTTTGTAACAAGCAACATCTGAAACAACAACACAAAAATAGTGGTAAACAGCAGCCAGGTAAAGAACAGCATCTAAAAAAAAATAGCCCCACCCAAAACAAATTTTTTTTTTGGATTCCTGTGGGGGCCAGAAAAAAAATTGATTGGCGGGCCGGCTTTGGCCCGCGGGCTGCCAATTAAATAGTCCTGCAGTAGATCCATGCTTATGATAGTAGCTATTATGTGCAAGTGAATCATCATACAATAATGGAAAGATAATACACTTTGAAACAATATTGAATAAATATAATTTAATATTTGAACAATATTAAAATAAGAATTAAAGGGGTGTTGTCAGATCACTTTTGACAACTGTGGGAAGCTAGAGTGACTCAGAAGTCTACCCAGCCCCTGTGTGGTCACATAGTGACACTACACTGAGAGACTCCACACGTACCTGCTTGAGTCAGGTTTGGCTTACTGTGGTGGAGAAAATTACCTTTATTCCACCCAGCCTCCATTTTTGGCTGGCAGCTCTGGCTGAAACCCCCATTCTTAATCTGGAACGGGGCCGCCAGGAGTTATCAATTCTTTCTTTCTTTCGCTGCAAGTGCCGTTTTCTCATTTTATTGACAGCGTTGTGTGAAAGGGGGATGAGCGGACGTGCAGTACCCATTAGGCGAAGCGATCTCACGGTCACGGCACTGCGTGTGCTATGAATCTAAGCCACAGAAACAAGACTACTGTGATGTCTGTGTCTTGTTCATGACTCACCTGTGGGGGCCGCTATTGCACCACGGCCCGTGTGTTGATAGGTTAACGCATTCTCTGAAGAAGGCATTCAATACAATGACGTTCCACTGGCAAGACGTGTCTGCGTATTCTTCCGTACTCTAAAGTATTACCCACCGTATATAACTTTTATTGGCGACGAGGATGCACTTTAGACTACCTTTTTGTGCACCACAGTATTGACTGTGTGTGGAAGTGTGGAG